>JAQQAE010022877.1:0-10164 GCA_029823295.1 Pseudamia nigra
AGTTTGTTTTTTAAAATAATTCTGTTGAACTACAATTCAAAAGCAATGTCTGATTTTCATTGGTTAATTTTCATGAATTTTTTTTATCTATTATTACTTTTGTCCAATTCAAGTTATTTCTGTGACCATTATGAGTTCTTCTGTCATTTACAGAGGGTACCAACAATTTTATCCACATCTGTAGTCTCTCCAGCGTATCCTGGGTCTGCCCCAGGGCCTCCTACCAGTTGGACAGGAACAAAACATCTCTCCTGGAACAGATGCCCTGGCCACCTCAACTGGATCCTCTCAAGGTGGAGGAGCAGCAATTTTACTCTCAGCTCCTCCTGGATGGCCAGGCTTCTCACCCTATCTCTAAGGGAGAGGCCAGCCACCCTGTAGAGGAAACACATTTCAACAGCTTGTGATCTTATTCTTTTGGTCATGACCCAAACTCATGACCATAGGTGAGGGTAGGAACATACTTAGATCAGTTCAGCTCCTTCTTCACCACAACTGAAGGATGCTCCACTGTTGAGCTCATGCTCCATCCTCCCCTCACTGGTGAACAAGTTCCTCCCCTTCCGCATGGGGGAGGAACTCCTTCCCAACCTGGAGAGGACATTCCACCCACTCCTAATCGAAACTTTATCAATAAGTTTCGATTAGGAGGATGTTGAGAGAAAACGCTTACTTAATATGTAAAGTAAGTCATTAATAAGTGCTTTACAGTGACCCACAAAGAATCAGTTTCCATTTCCATTTCTTGTGGGCTTAGGTGGTATGGATCTGATGGTGGTGCAAGATGTAACTATAGGATTTACTTAAATACTTCTTTAAGAAAAGCTGATGCTATTTCACTAAAGACTGAATATTACAGTAATAATCATGAAAGTTTTAGGTAGTACGCATTTTTATGTAGAGGTCTGGACACTGCATATGTGGGAAGTTTGAGGCCTCCCATAAGAAAGTTTAATGTCACATCATCTTGAACCACTATCATCATATCTGTGTACAGCAGTATGTACTGTATATTCCAGGGCGGATAATGACTGACCAACTTCTGAAATCTTAAAGACTTAAAGAACCAACTACACCTATTAGACCTGAGAAAAGTCATTTAGGTAGTATTGATGTTCTCTTCATTGATTTTGTTTTAATTTGTCTTTCAGTGCTGCACTTTCAGGGAAAGCACCACTAATAAGCATCAAAGAAATTGTGAATACGTGCACCCAAAAAGTGTCACTCATCATTTTTTAAAATATGTACTACATTCTGATGTCAAAAAATGTTTAGCTTTTGATTTAAACCAGTCTGATACTAAGCACACCTTTTAGTGCATGCCTGATAAACTTACAATGATCAGCAGGATGAAGTAGATGAAGTTGTAGAAGGAGTGAGCGTCCATCACATAGTACATGATCTCCACCCAGCCCTCCAGAGTGATCACCTGTATTTATTGATGAATAGCAAACAGAGATGATCATTTTCTCCATAGTTCTGTCCATTGTATATTGTTATTATTTGCTAACATGCATTAGTCACAAGTGAATTCACAAGGTTAGTAAAGCATGAGTCTACATGGACAAAAATGTGAATGATATATTATTTGTGTTTTAACACTGTCTCCAGGCATTTCTGCAGAAAAGAACTCAAAATATTTACAATAAAATTACATAATAATCATCAATAACAGTGCATCTCGGGAAAACAGAAAAATTGCTTGACGTGCTTTTTAGCAATAGAGGGGAAAAAAAATAATATGAAATTAAACTGGGCCGAGAAAGAGGTCTAGTATTATATTTGCTCAAATAAAAACTGGGACTCAATTTGAAGGTGAGTCTCTGAAAATGTCAATACATAAAAGGTAATCCTCAAATAATGAATTTTCATATAAAATAAGGTTAAACCTTTGGTATCTGTTGAATAACATACTGCCATCTAAACACAATATACGCTTCTGCCGCATTATTTTATTGCACCCAACAGTATATACAGTATATCTTCAACACTGGGTGTTATTGTTTGACCTTAGTCACAACACATGAGTCAAACTGACATTTGTAAAAAGTTACAAACAACACAGGAAGGCAACACTTACACAATAAAAGTTCTTTTAAGCAATGGATGACTGAGATAGTAAAGAGGTTTTAATTTTAGGTCAGGGAAGTATTTTAAAAGGCATCCAATGCCTGAATTCTAACATTGCAAGTGGGAGCAGATCATTAAACAGAGGAAGTTATAAACATATTCCTGTAGTAAAAATCTCTTTCACATAAAGGCCTATTAGTTTCTGAAAGAAACAATGGGTTTGAGCATTATTTGAGGAAATAGGGTATTTCATGGACATTTCATGGATTTTCTAGATCTGATCCAGAAAATTTTTGTAAATGTTTATCAAAAATCTGTTGCACACACCGAAAAAGTTTGTGTGAACTGCACAACACTAACAAGATACCAGTGTAAAGAATGGACATTGTTTATTTTACCTGAAAGATCACGATCCAAGCATAGGCAATGTTGTCAAAGTTGATGGCTCCTTTGTGGGGGTTTCTGTAGCCAGTGTGACACTTGGTGTAGTACTGGTTCCAGTTGACACACAGCCCTGCAACACTGATGCTGCCATTGGCCAGAGGCTCAGGACTCAGGCCTAGAGACTGGCGATACAAGGCGTCATCTTTGTCCAAGCAGCACGCCTTGCCTCCCTCACGGCGGGCCGGGATGTCGGAGCAGGACATAATGCCATTGTCAACTGGCAGAGAGCAGATGAAGGGCCGCTCGTCATCCTCATCAGCCATGTAGTAAGGCTTTGGTAGACTGATGCCTGTTGCACTGAATGTAAAAAAGGGAGGAATAGGAGAACTTTGAGAATGAGATTTCAAAATTCTAAAGAATAGCATAACTGCACTAGAGATTGTTTTATTGCCCACAATAACAAGTTATCTGCCAAAAAAGGAAGCCAAATGGTAGTGATTTTTATTGGCTTTTCTTACAAGTGGTAGATAAGATAACATATAAGGTAAGATAAGATACAACTTTATTTATCCCACACTGGGGAAATTTGTTTGTAGTGCCACTTGTCTCAAAAATTAATTAGATGAGGATATTATAGTGGTCAATAAGCATAAGCTTCATTTAAATTGGTTCAGATATTTTGAAAGTATGGATATCCTATAGTGGTCAATAATCATAGCAAGTTTCAGATAAGTCACTTAAGAAATTTTTGAACTATTGAGTCTTTTCCTGGTCCAAGCAGTGGCACTACCTATCCCATAAGTTGAGAAGATGGAAATCTTTAAGTGACCAATAACTATGGAATGTATCAAGTAAACTGGTGCAGACACTTTCACGTCATTGCAATGACATACCAGCAATGTGGTCAATGGCCTGGAGGCAGGCATAGGCTCGGATGATGTGGAGACAGGATTATGTCCTAAATGACCAAGATAGAGTATTTACATGATGGTAATCATGAATAAACATTATGTAAAATTTGTTTTAGATGGTAAAAAAATATAGGTTATTTTATAGCTTTGCCAACTATGTCTTCCACAGACTTAGGGACAAAGCTGGAGCCAAGGCAATACCCCAATTTGAAAATGAGTATGTGTGCTGACACCAATGACACAAGACATTTTTATGCCTTTCTAGGGATTTCACTCCTTTTTTTCCAATTGTTCTGCTTTTCTGCCTCTGGTTTGTGCATACGACTGCTAGTGGTGTAACCACAAAGGCCATCATCAGTTTTTTATGGATTAAGTGATGGCATTCTGTCATGTGGTTCATTGTCCTTTGTATTTTGTGCATACTTTGGACCCAGCTTTTCATCTCTCGGTGACAAACAACTAACTATGAAAACACGCACAAGTACTTGAATGTGTGTGTTTCTGTGACAAATTGATTTTCTAAGTAATAAAACTTGGTCTTCATGGCTATTCTCAACATTTGTGCAGTGTGAGATTGGAAGTTGAAACATATAATGACCACAGAGACATGGAGATGAGTGGATGGATGGATAGAGAGGCAGAGTGAATCAGAGGGACAGTGAAAGACATGATTATATGTGTAATGGTAAAATTGAAGGAAAATGACACTAGAGGCAAACACATGAAGGGGAAATGGAGGAGGGTAGGTACTGAGAGGCGCAAAAATATTTTGGACCTTGAAAGCAAAGTAAAAGCCTGCTGACAGGTGCTTTTTGGTTCCTCATGTCTGTGTGTCATCATTTCATATAATTTTTATGTTATGTCTGGCATTATGGGCTCTTTATAGCACTGACAGATGCGTGTCTGATGGAGTGTGCTGAATTGGCACCTTAATCTATACTACAGTGGTGCTTCAAAGTTTGTGAATCCCTTAGAAACTTATATATTTCTACATATACTGTATATGACCAAAACGTCATACGATTTTCAGGTCCTAAAAGTAGATAAGAAGAGCCCAATTAATCAAACAGGACCAAATAATACTACATTGGACTTATATAGTACTTTTCTAGTCTCCTTCCTAAATTGCTTACAGTGAATCCATTATTTGTTCACTCCACATTCACACACTGGTGGTGGTAAGTTGGATCTGCAGCCACAGCTGCCCTGGGGCAGACTGACAGAAATGTGACTGCTAATCCGCACCAACAGCTTCTCCGACTGCCACTAAACATTTCATTGATTCACATTCATACACGTGCACCCATTGTGTCTCCAAAGACACAATGGCAATGACTGGGATGAAGCAGGATTTGGTTCTCCAACCCTCTGGTTATTGGACAACTCGCTCTACCTCCTGACTCACTGCCACACCGTCTTTAATCATTCTTTGGTAAAAAACTTGCGTGCTTGAGTGTTCTGACAATTTCCTCTAGAAATGCTACAATTCAAAATTCATTGTTGCATCAGTGGTGACAAGCCATCCTGGCCCAGATGCACCAATACAGAAAGAAACCATGACCCTATGTTCACCATGTTTCACAGATGGGATACGGTTCTTATGCTGGGGTTACCATTTCTGTCTGTGATGACCCCGCTCCTTCTTGGTTAACCTTGCCCTGGTGTCCCCTAATTTTTGCAGGTGGAGCTGTCAGATCAGCCACACTTGGACCCTGTGTGTGCTGCCCTATGCATCATCATCTCACCCGCTCTCTCTCTCTCCTCCTGGTTTCCCACTTATTCCAAGGGTGGCAGGCTGATAACCACAGCACCATTTAGTCTTTTGTTGAGCACATCCACTGGCACCCAAGCATGCCTTACACCACAGATTTATTGATCCTTACTTTTAACCTTCTTTTAATTTAAAATAAATAACTTAAATTGGCAGCCTATCTGCTTGTGTGTCTCCTATTTTGTCATGGTCTTGTGCCGGGCTGTGACATCTCCAAAAAGAACATTAATGCCCAAGGACAGCTCATCCACAGGAGAACTGTTTTATGAATAAATTACACCAAAAAGTGTTTTCTGTTTAGAAAGATACCACAGTACTGCAGCATAAGAACATTATGTCATCTGAAAAATACAGTGATAGTATCATGGTTTTGGTTTGTTTGTTACATCTGGAACAGAACAGATGGTCATCATGGATGAAACAAAGAATTCAGAATTATACCAGTAAAGGCAAGATAAAAATATCATGAAATGTGACCGTAAACTCATTCTCAAGAGAACGTATATCATGCAACAAGAAAATGACCCTGAGCACACAAGTTGTTCTATCAATGAATGGCTAAAGAAAAACAAAGATAATGTTCTGGGATGGTCAAGTCACTGGTCCAACCTTATTCCAACTGAACTGTTCTGGAAAGAACCTGTGATGAGCAGGTCTTGTGAAAAAAAAACCTCACAAACATCTCAGAGTTGAAGCTGTTCTATGTGGAACAATGGGCTAAAATTTCTCAAAACCTGTGCGTAGAACTGATCAACAGTTACCATAATTATTTAGGTGCCGTTATTGCCGCAGAAGTACTGACAACAAAAATTCACGTATGTACTTTTGCCACTCACAGATCTGTAATATTGCATAATTTTCCTCAATCAATAAATCACCACATTTAGGACTTGTGCGAAAGTCTAATGATCTATTAGGCCATTTTAATGCAGAAATATAGAAAAGTCTAGGGATTCACAAACTTAGCATCACTGTATGTCTAATTCTGCTATTTCCTCTGACTTGCAGACTCTGTAAAGAGTTACAGTGCAGCTTGAAGCAGCACAAACCGTTCCCATTATTTATTTTCTGATTTAACTGGTGCATAAGGATCCTGAGAGTGAGACAACTGCTATGCTGAAAATATAACAGCAATCTGAATGGTACAGTATACTAACAGAGCAGTTCCTCCAAAGGTAGAGCTATATCTATTATCATGAGTGGGAGGTTCAACTTAACCTTTTGCAGTCAAGACACTGGAAAAAATAGAGGAATGAATCAACAAGAAGAGAGGGAATCCATAATGGAAGAAGTCCAAGGAAAATAAAAAGGTAACCACAAATGTCTGAGAGAAAAAAATAGAAGAATAAAGTACATCATAAATTACAATGAAAAAAAAAACCGGAACGACAGAAGGAACATATCTAAAAAGTGACTAAAGGTGGAAGGTAGTGGAACAAAGGTAATGACTGTGTTTGATAATACACTGCCATTACAAAAAGAGCAAGGTTAGAACCAGAGACTGGAAGGCAAACAGCTGTGTGATCACACTTTAATCTAAGAGTGGGTTTCTATTTAAAGGGCAGACTGGAGACAGAGATCCAGATGAATGCAGCTGTTGTTAGCAATTACGTCTGACCTGGTATTTGAGAAGGTTTCTTGAAGCAGCCCTACAAGTACTACTGTGTCTTCTCGGTCAGTCTAAGTCGTTGTTGCACTCTTTGTATCTTTCCCACTGACTCTATCGCTTTGTATTGTGCTGTTCTAAATAGAAGCCATTATCAAGCTCACTGACCTGAGAAGATCTGCAGCCTTTTCACATCAGGTGCGTTTACAGTGTAACACTTTTTTTCTCATATCAGCTGAGTCTAGTCAACATCACAGCTACGTTGTGACGGAACATCAGGACTCATTAAACTGATGAAATCTCAATGCAAATGGGCAATAATGTTTTGTGGTCCAGGAAAAGTATTCATGTAACAAGATTAGGTGTTCAGCTAAGGTGTTGGACATTTCATTTTGGGTTCAGTACAGTAGCAGCTGTTGACTCAAAACAATGGAAAGACAACCGAGTGCTCATGTTACTTTGAGCAGCTGGGTAGATATCTTAATTATAATACTGTAGTTCTTAAAAACAAACACTGTGGGCAATGAACAGGAATCAATCATAATCATGCATACTGTGTCACTCGAGGGACAAATGTGGACTCTCAGGATAATAAAATGTGTTTTTCACTGATCTGTTTGAAACTACATCATCAAATTCTATGAATGACCTGGCTCTTTTGAGGGCCGTCTAAGGAAATGGAGCCCAAGAGCTACCGCTGCTGCAGAGGAGAAGTTTAATAGAATTACCAGGCTCCAAAACCACCAATTTGCACTTGCAAACTGACTTGAGTGACTGTTTTGTGAATCTGACGAAAGAATGCTATGTGTGTGCAAACCTGTCATCAAAGCTAAATGCATCTACTTTGGCTAATATACTGTAAAATATAAAACATGTTCATGTTGACTACAGAAAAAGTAAAAAAAAAAAAAAAAACACTGAGGGAGAAGGTATGTCCAGACTTTTGACTGGTAGTGCTGTAATTTGTATCATCAGAAAGGAACACCATCATCAGATGGATGTGCCTTTGAAAACTGGGGTGACCAGACAATAAACAGTACACTGACAGTATTTTACATCTGATGAAACACTGAACTGCTGACAGCAGCTGAAGGCGTGCGTTTTGGGTGTGTGGTTTGTACCTTGATCTCTGAGGACTTGAAGAGATTCAGCGCTTTAATTTACAACCATCACCTTGGTTGGGAAAAACACAAGAAGTAATAATCCATGTGCATCACCTTTTCCCTCATCTCAGTGGGTTAACATGGGTCAAAATCAAAAAGCCTCTTATCGGATCATTATTTTCTGTCTAGACTCAGTGTGAACCACTGTCCACCCAAAAGCAGTTTAATCAAATGCTTGGCTGCAGATTTGGTTTCAATTTGCTGTCACTCAAAACAGACAAAATCCCAATTAGTGTGTGTTTCAGTATGAGCTGTGTGTGTAGGAAAATCTAACAGAAGAAGTAAAACTTACTATTCATGAATACATTTTGATTAGTGTATAACTACACTATAGAGCAGGGGTCTGCAACCTGCGGTTCCAGAGCCACATGTGGCTCTTCAGTCCCTGCCCAGTGGCTCCTGTGGCTTTGTTCAGAAGAGAACGCAACATATTATAATACGTACATAAAAATGAATCAAATAAAATTGAACTTGATAATGAACAAAAATAAGCAAAACTAGAAGGCACTCATCAGAGGTGTAGACCCTCGCCTCCTGCAGCCCCCAAGACATTATGAATATTTATTTATAGAGATGACTTGTGCAAACATTTTAAAGAAAATATCAGCAATGGGTAACAGTGTCAACTTTTAAGGTCGGAAACTATAATTAATGTATTTATGTACTTTCAACAGGAGAAGATATAGTTTAATACAACAAAAAAAAACAAAAGAAGCCAAGTCAAATTATGGTCAGCGGTCGATGAATTCAGTTTATGATGACAGGTATGCAGTGTCTGCCTATTATCTCGACCAAAATTATGCCTATTTATAAAATTGTATATGATATTTTTGAAAATTATTTTCTTCTTTTTGTTCATTTACTTGACAATTTTGATAATTATTTGCTCATTTTGGGGATTATTTTGTAAATAATTACAGTTATTCAGTTGACCTAGCAATTAAATTCTTGCACAAACTGTTTGTTGTTCATTTTGCTGATAATTTTGTTCATTTTGTGGATTATCATACACTTTTGTTTTAGTCTTGATTATTGTATTTTTTTTTTTTACATTTTTGTTCATTTATTTGATTAATTTTAAAAATTTTGTTCATTTACTTCTTTCTGTTCATTTTTTTATAATTTTATTTAATACACCTTGTTCACTGTCTTATCATCTTGTCAATTTTATGGATTTTTTTTATTTTCTTTTTTTTAATTTAACCTTTATTTAACCAGGTAAGTGAGATGAGAACCAGTTCTCTTTTACAATGACAACCTGTGCTGGAGGCACATATAGAGACAGACAACCATTCACACTTAGATTCATATCTAGGGGCAATTTAGAGTGACCAATTCACCTAAACCTAGTGCATGTTTTTGGACGTGGGACGAAGCCGGAGAACCCAGAGAGAACCCACGCAGACATGAGGAGAACATGCAAACTCCACACAGAAAGGCCCCGCTGGCCGGTGTTGGCATTGAAGCCAGGACCTTCTAGGTGCGAGGCACCAGTGCTACCCACTGCACCACTGTGTCTTCAACTTAGTGCTAATATTTGTTCATGTTTTTTATTCTTGTTCAGTTAGTGCTTGTGTTATCTCTTTGATTTATTAAAATATGTTACTTCCATCACGTGACAAATCCAACAGGAGCCACAGAGGAGGGGCTAAAGAGTGTGGCATTGGAGGCCCCCAGTCTAAAACACATTAAGAAGCTAATAAAAGTCACAATTTACTCACCCATGAACTGAAAACTGTTCCAGGCGACTATGTGGTGAATCTCATGAGAGAATGCCACGTTCTAGGTTGTTTAACACTTTTTATTTGCTACATGATCCCATATTGTTATTTCAGATGTTTTCAGCATGAATGTACAATGTGAAAAATAATTTAAAAAAAAAGAAAAACACTGAAGTAAAAGGTGTGTCCAAATTTCTGACTGGTAGGGTAGGTGTAGCAGTTCAAATACAGATGTGGATAAAATTGTTGGTTCCCACTGTAAATGACAGAAAAACCCGCAATGGTCACAGAAATACTGTAACTTGAATCTGACAAAAGTAATAATACGTAAATAAAAAATTTATGAAAATAAACCAATGAAAATCAGACATTGTTTTTGAATTGTACTGTAGTTCAACAGAATTACTTCAGAAAACAAATTCACGAAACAGGCCTGGTAAAAATGATGGGACCACTGGAAAAAACTGAAAATAATTTGACCATAAGGACATGTTCAACCAAGGTGTGTCCTCTAATTAACATCACAGGTGTCTTCAAA
>JAQQAE010022879.1:0-10164 GCA_029823295.1 Pseudamia nigra
ACAATGGTAAAGAGATTAAAAAAATACAGTTTTCAGAATTAGGCTCCATAAGAAGCAAAATTATGGTCACGTAGAAAAAAAAACCTCATATGCACAGTTAGCAGACAAGTTGCCGCACAAACATTCATTGACAAAGCAATAAGTATCAGAGAGTGTTGGGGTGTGAGTGTAAGTGTAAATAATGCTGGATGCAGTGTGTCTGATCAGTCGTGATGGGGAAGTCGAGGATCCTCTGTCAAGTCATAGTCCCAGACGTAACACACACGCGTCTGTAAAGTTCACTTTGACCACACATCAGAGTGTTGATGTAAGTGGGGGAGGGGTGAAAGCAGGGACTTCATTCACTAAACACTGTCTCCTCCAAGGGGGGGTTGCATCTGTGCCCAGGCTGCTCCACGGCCAGCAAAGGGAGTCGAAAAACGAAAACAAAACATGAGACAGTCATACTTTCAGATGCAGAATGAATTGAATCTCCTCAGTTACTCCAATTCTGTATTTTTGGTAGCGGACCTCAAAAGACCACCAATGATGAGACACTAGCACTTTCGTGTTGTCACCCAGAAATCGTCCCATGTTGTGCTGCCAGTTCTCTTCCCAACTGCTCAAATTGGAGACAAAGCTTTGCTGGGCTTTGAACAGCTCTCTCCGTCTTCTTTATCGATGCACCTGGAAAACACCCAGGCCAATCAGCAGAAATCCTGTTATCATGGTTCTGAATAGATAGATGTCCACCACATCCTCAGTGGACACCATCTCACAAACACGAGTGTCCGGGCGTCCCACAGATCCTCACATGTCCGGCAGCCACTGACCCTTGAAGGACCCTCAGGTCCCCCAGACCCGTCTTCCTGTACGAGACAGTGTGTCAATTGCATTGAGGTCCAGCTGATCAATTCCTGTTGCTTTTGGGTTTAGGGAGAGACTCTGTCCGGGAAGGAAGCAAACACACAGACAAGACACAGCAAGCAGGGAAACCTGGGACGGGAGCGAGATAGAAATACGTCCGCGTTCTGTGACTAAATTATCAAAATATTCCAGATAATGAACAACCATTTTAAAAGTGAATGAAAGAATGACCAAAAATATAATACTGCAAACAAAGGGGGACCAAACTCTAACATGTGCATATCATAGCATTTAAGGTGTTTTACACTTTAAACGTAAAGGGTAATACAATGTGTAAAAAATAAATTATATATATATATACACACACTAAATTGAAATCATTCTAATAGCACAAAATTTTCAAAATAATCTCGACAAAATTAACCAATGATAAAAAAAAATTTTTTAATTGGACAAAATGGTCAACCAAATTAATGAAAATGAGCAAAATGTTCAGAAAATGACCATGGAAAAAAAAAAGATAATGATGAAAATCAAACTTAAAATAATCAACAAAATTAACAAAACTGAAAAACGATTAAAAACATAAATCCAAAAGGGAACAAAATGATAAACCAAAAAATTAAAATAATCAAAATAATAGAAAAATTAATGAAATGATCAATACATTGAACTGAACATTCAAAGAATTTTTAAAAAATCAAGATTTAAGCAACAAAATGAACAGAAAAAACACAATGAGCAAAAATGAAACTAAATGGTCAAAATAGTCAAAAATGATTAAGATCTAAAAAATACAAAAGTAAACAAAATGATAAACCAAATAAATGAAAATTATCAAAATAATCGGAAAATGAACAAAAAATTGTCATTCTCAAAAAAGTCAGAATTTTATTGACAAAATGAACAAAATAAAAACAAGATGATGAGTAAAAAGAAAATGAAATGATCAAGGAAATGAACATTTAAAACAGGTTTTAAAAATGAAATCAAATAAATGAAAAATGATCAAAACTATCAGAAAGTGAACAAAAAATGATTAGAATCCTCCCGGAAATGAAGAAAAGTTCACAAAATGATCAATATAGAAAAACAGAATATCGAAAGGAAAAAAAAAATGAATCAACATAATGAACCGAAAAAAATAAAGAAAATTAATAAAAATGAACAAAACTAAATAACATTTTTTAAAAAAGTTTTTTTAAATAATTAAAAAAAAAACAAACAAATTGCACAGCGTTATAAAACATGCTTAAGGCCGTCGGTCTTTGTCTTCGAGACATGGATTTTCAGATTTGGACTTTCCCAGGGCTCCAGCCCGGTGCGTCTGCGTCTTGCTCGAGGACACTTCAGCAGAGAAGCTGCAGCTGCACAGTAACAGTAACCGACTGCAGGCACCATCCATCACACAGAAAAGTATCAAATCCCCCCGAGACCCAGCCAAAAACCACTCGCGGTAACAACAACTTATAACGATAAATGAGGGTGGAGAGGAAAACCAAAGCTGTTTTTCCAGGTGTTTGCACAAAAAAAAAAAAAGAAAAAAGAAAACTCCAGCGTATGAAGTTTTCAAGTGTTTGGCTGAATCGTTCACTTCTGGAGTGCAGGGTCTTTTATAACGCTCGCGTTATTTTTACACACATGGTCGTACGTGCCGACAGATTCAGTGAAGTGTGAAGAAACCTGCAGGTTTTACTGTGACGCAGAGTCCAGATGAAACCCGCCGATCGGTCGTCATTTCGCTTCGTCGCTGCGGCTCCTCTTTCGCCTGGCTTCCCTGGTCACGTGTGGATCTATACGTGAATCCCGGTTGCCGTGTTTAACACTATCCCGTCTGATGCGCTGGGTTCGGGTTTATTTTTATGGCCCGTTTCTAATCTTAAAAAGGCCAAAAACGGACATCTGGACCTCTCATCTCAAACACCCAGCGTTACCGGGCTGCAAAAAGGAAAAAGAAAAGCAACCTTCTAGAAATATTGATGTGATTTACTAGTCGTAAATGAAAACAATAAGTTGCATAATCAGCAGATAAATAAGCTTTCACCGTTTATTACTTAGTAGATGACATTTTTCAAATTACTTTTTTTTTGGCTATAAAATGTCAAAGAACAGTGATGATCTGTTTGTAAAGATGACATCCTCTATTGCAGGGGTCTGCGACCTGTGGCTCCAGGACCACATGTGGCTCTTTAGCCCCTGCACTGGGGATAAAGCAGAAGTTAAAAAATAAGGGAAAGCAAAATGCAGTAAGACGGCGAGTATTTTGACTTAAAAATGAAGAAAATACCGTATTTTCCGGGTGATATGTCGCTCCGGAATGTTAGTCACACAAGCCAAAAAATGCATAATGAAGAAGGAAAAGTCGCTCTGCAGAACGGGTCGCATTTGTTCGGTGAATGCGCTTCAAGTGCTTGGCCGGGCGGCACAAGCCCTAGAGCGACGGCTAGCAGCTGTCAGGGTGACAAACACCCTATACCCGAAATTCTTTAATATACAAGTCGTCCCGATGTATTTGTCGCTCCCCTTGCCAGTCTACGCAAAAACCCGCGACTTTAATCCGGAAAATACGGTACTCGGGAGCATCATTAGAAGCAAAAGGTAAAATGAGGAAAACATCAAAAAATGAAGAAAAAGTGAACAAAATCAAAAATGAAACACTAGAAAACCAATGAAGGTGCACCAAAGTGGACGTAAAAAGAAGAAAAACAAACAAAAATACACCAAACGGTCTACAAAATGCTTTAAGAAATGCACACAGACGGAACCAAAACTTTCAAATTGTATATTGTAACAGTAACTAAAGCATAATTATGGTTGTACTTCACTAAACTAATATGCCCTGATGGACATAATTTAACCATTTCCAACCACTACCTCTCTTAAAATAAGTGACATTATTTTAAAGATCAGAAGTACAACAAGGCTAAAAATGTCATAACCCCAGTTTTTTTAATAAGTCATGCATGAAAGGGTTAATCTATCCAGTCATAAAAATTATATTTCACATTATTCCGAGACATCAGCAGCAGAATCGGGCTGTTCGTTCTTCAATGTGGAAGTGAGGAGATGTTTTGTACAAATGTAGTGAAGTGACCCTTTAATAAGTAAAAGCTGAATGGAGACATACACATGGCCGAACGGCGTAAAGTGTGATCCGCGTGGTCTGTACAAGAAATGTAAGTGGAGCGTCAGATCTCAGATCAGAGTCGGGACTTGTACGGCCTCTCACCAGATCTGGTGTTGTAGTTGCCATGGTTACGACGCTCCCACTTCGTATCCTCAAACGGCCGCAGAGAGGGGACCGGCCCAGCAGGTGGGCCTAGAGAGGAGGAGAGGTACATTTGACGGAGAGAGAGAGAGAAGGAGATGCGGAGAGGAGAGGTGGGGCGAGCCGTATATCCAGAGGAATCACTCTCTCGCCGCTGGGGTAAAAAGAATTAATCAGACAGAATATATTAGGACATGAAAGGAGAGAGTGAAAGTGAGATGGCATCCAGGCGTCCTTTTGCACATCCATCCATCCATCTCGCCATCCTGTTTTCAACGCTGCTTTACCCACATCAGCCATCGTTCCATCTCGTCTCTCTGTCTGTTTCTTCTTTTATTCGACTCAAAAATTGTCACAACATGGAGTATGTCAACTGTCCTCTGAACGTGAGCCGCAATAAAAATATTCACTCAGTCCAGATGGTTGTTGTAGTAAATATCAAGCCAATGTTCTGTTGAAGTTTAAAGGCTAAGATGATGTTTCTGACAGATGAAGAAAGTAGATAATTATGTGTGATTTTGATTAGTGGACTAAGTGACTGTGACGCGACCCATTGGTTTCCAAACGGGCGATTTGCAGCCAATCAGATTGCCACTTCCTGGATGACATTTTGGAGGCAAAATCAGAATGTAACCATGGATGAATGGCTGTGGATTTTGGTGCTGATCCAGATCTGTCGGTTGATCGCAGGTCTGCGCTCCGAGGGCCGTTCGAGTCCTAAAAATCTTTTCGGACCAGTTGGAAGCCTTGCATTGTTTGGATTTGGACCAAAGTCCTATAACTGAGCACCTATTGTCACGTTGTGGGGGGTTACTGGTCATGACTGGCATGCGATTCAACCATCCATTCTCCGGGGGCGGCGGGGGGTGATGGAGCCGATCCCAGCTGACTCGGGGCGAAGGCGGGGTACACCCTGGATGAGTCGCCAGTTTATCGCAGGGCTGACGCGCAGAGACAGACAATCATTCACACTCACATTCAAACCTTACTCCTAGTGCATGTTTTTTTTGGTTGTGGGAGGAAGCTGGTAGTACCTGGAGAGAACCCATGCAGACTCCGCCCCGAACGTAGGACCTTCTAGCTATGAGGCTAGAGAGTGCTACACACTGCAGCATTGTGCCGCCATGTGAGTCACTCGTCGTTAATACATTCATTCTATAGCTTTGAATTGCAGATTGTTGTAAAGTCCACAAAGTGACTTTTCTCCGTCCTGTAGAGATCCTGAACCTCGAAACGTTCAGGCACTGAGAGAAAGGTTAAGATTTTTTTTACGAACACAGTTCTTATGGATCAGCTCTAACGCTCTACTGGTGAGAAATTGGATCAAAACGGTGCGTTCAGTAAAGAAACTCCAGTTCTTTCTTTGTGCAGCATTGACGTTCGTGTGATGAATTAAGCCCTTCTCAAAGTGTCATTAGTTTGAGCCTTTGCTCTAAAACGAAGAAGGGTGTCGGCGTGAATGAAGACCCCCGAGAGGAATTTTAAAGTGTCTCGTGTCTGCCGTCGGCGCAGACACCGGTCATCAGTGCTGATAAATAACTGCTTCTGTGAACCGTGTGTTACAACGGCCACAATCTGCGGTGAAGAATGCGTTTTTAAATGCGGGTGAGTTTGGTTGGGACGATGAAAGGGCTGAGCTGATTGGGCAGCGGCCTCGGGGCTCCAGTTTGTCACTGATGTCATCTGGTGGCTCGGCTCATCCAGGCAGTTTGCGTCTAATGAGAGTTTTACATCCTGCTTTGAAGGTGAACAGCCATCTACCTTTATCTCCCGAGCTGAATTCTACTGTTGGTCAAATATCTATTCAGATTTCTACTTTTAATCAAGGTTTTGGCTTTTTGTTTTCATCGGACTCTGGTTCTGTTTCACAAGTGACAATAGAAGTTAAAGTATTCGATGGTTATGGATTCAAGCTCATTAATGCTTTTCAGTAAAAAAAATACTGTACAGTGGCATGCTGCACATTATCTAAACTCGTTAAAGTTGGTTGAGTCCAATGTAGCGGCATGTTGCTGGCTCAGGCTGGCTCTAGTGGAGTGAAAAGATGGATAAAAACAGGCCAGGTGGGGCTTAAAAAGCCAGACTTAGGCTAGAGTCAGACGGCAGAAAAAATCCAATTTTTTCATCATTTGTGACCCATATCTGATTTTTCATGATAGTCTGAACAGCACAAATCAGATTTTTTTCAAACCAGACCCAGGTCGCTTTCATACGTGGTCCTAAATTGAATGTCAAAGAGTGATGTTTGTCGAAGAGACATCAGTCTGAATGGTCATGTCGCATTTAATAGGACTTTTACCTCATTGAAGTGAGACAGACGTCACAATTCTGCGCTGGAGGAGGGAGGCCGCGGCAAATTCAGATGCAAACAATGGACTTACAACTTGGAAAATGACTAACCCATAAGTATCATCCCCCGTCTGTGGGCTGGTGGGATATGAAACTCCAGGGCTGGAAAATAGTCCCAGCATGCCACTGATTTTGGATCAGTTTTGTTCTCGCATAGGTGGGAAAACATAAAAAGGACAAAAATGACACTGTGCACAGTACCAAAAAGTTTTTAGTTTTTGCAGTTCCGTCCTTTGGCTTGACATGACTATTTCTTTATAAACCGTACATGACTTTGAACGCCACACTTTGAAGATACAAACTTATTCAAAGACAGAAAATCATTGAATATGAGTGAGATGTTATTACCAAAGGAATCTGACTGCACCGTGCTACTTTTTTCACTTGTACGGTTATTGTTTCAATTCATCATACATGGAAGTGGTGGATCAGAAAATTAGCTGCCTTTTGCCATTTGCAGTAATTTTCCAAAGTTAGGTCCCGTGGGTTAAAACCAGAAAGGGTGGGGGGTCCTTATAATTAATTCCAATACAACTTGACTTTATTTAGCACCATTTAGAGAAAATGCTTGTTGAATGCTGTTTGCAGAAGCCACCTTGAGCTCATTACAGCACGGGAAAAAAAAAAAATCCTAGACTAAATGAGTGTAATGATTATTTGCAGACCCTGTTCTTTTCTGTTTGTCACATAAATAAATATAATCGTTCATTCGGTGGAGCAGCTTTCCAGCTTTTAGATAAGACCGAGCTCAGCTGTGTCACTGGCACGACTGAAGTGGGATAATGTGATGAAGACTGACTTCACACTCCTTTGATGTCACAACTGCTAATAAGTGCCTCCATGTGTGTGAAATGTGGAGTACAGGGCAGGACAGTGGCTTTGTTGTAGCTCGTCGACACAGCTGCGCGACTCGGGAGCGAGAGGTCAACGTTACACGTAAGGCTCCTTTAAAAGCTGAGCGACCTGCCGTAGCACGGTGGAGATGTCTACTAATTTAAACGAAGGCTCGGAGATTTGGAGGAAATGTCATGTTGTGATTCTTGTGGTTAATATTGCGACGATGGTAGTATTGTTACGACTCCGCCTTCGATGACGCGTCCCAGGCTGCAGGCGCCACCACACGCCGACTCGTAGCCTCCTGCTGTCCTTGCGATCTGACAGTAGCCGCTTTTCCACCAACATTTCCAGGAACCTTCATTTGCAGGACTTTTTTTTTTTTTACCTGGGTAAAAGAATTCCTGGTAATCTGTGTGGTTTGTGTTTCCACCGCACCCTGAAGTTCCAGAAATTCAAATCAGGCTGATGACGTGTGGGGGATATCTCATGCCGCACTATGTTTATAGTCATCCACTAGTGATTTTTATACGTTGTTTACAGTGTTTGGTAGAGTACACAGAACCAGTACTGAAGTAAAAGTACTGTTGCTTTATGGACTTGGATGGTCTGCCTGCATTTAACTCTACTGGTATAATGCTTGAAATGTGTTTATACTGTGCTAATATTTTGATGCCATGCAAATGA
Organism: Pseudamia nigra; assembly: GCA_029823295.1. Taxonomy (NCBI): domain Eukaryota; kingdom Metazoa; phylum Chordata; class Actinopteri; order Kurtiformes; family Apogonidae; genus Pseudamia; species Pseudamia nigra. The sequence continues at coordinate 7,985 of JAQQAE010022879.1, forward strand.
ACAGACCATATAAGGTCAGGTGTGTTGTTTTCTTCCGTCGACTGGACCGTATATTTGGATTGAAGACGTTTCGCTACCTATCCAGGAAGCTTCTTCGGTTCTAACTGGTCTCATGCAGGCGTCCAGAATTTGAAAGGGTGAAGTCCTGAGTTACAGAGTATAACAGGATCGGTAGCGAAATGTCTTCAATCCAAATATCCAGTCCAGTCGACGGAAGAAAACGACACACCTTGGATATTATGAGCTGAATGACTCAGAACCTTCACAGATGCATATAAGATGAGAATTTAAAAAAATAAAACATTCAATGAAAAACAACAGGTGCAAAAACAACGCGCCGTGACATTAATCAACACACACAAAAAGCGAGTCGGTGAAGGGTTTAGGCTTCTCTCGGAGCAGCCTACCTGTGGAGCTCCATTTCCTCTACTTGACCATCTGCGATTTGCCGGACGAGGCGGTCATGCTGATCCAACCCAGACTCTGTTTTGGCATGTGCCCTACTTTGAGCTGTGCTAGCTGATTGGCTCAAAGTCCCGCTGAATTTCTTCTTCGACAACACGTACCTGGATCTCCATCGTTTGTCCACTTCTCATAGCTTCTCTTCATTTTTTGGTCCATTCTCCATATGCTCAACAAATGCAGTTTAGCTCATAGAAATGAAATTAGTTTGCAGCAGCATTACTGGTTTCCGTCAACATTTAGTGCAAAATGCTGTGTTCCACAAGCCAACATTGTTCAGCACACAGCCCCACCCCCTCAACAATTCTGGGCCATCTGAAAAGTTCTACCAGGTACCATTTCCAGGGAAAGTTAGGGGGTCAAGGGAAAATTTTCTTTTACCCTGGTAATTGCAGTAGAAATGTGCAGAGGCTTTTCAAAATCCCGGGTAAATGAGAAAAGTTCCTGTGGCGGAAAAAGGGGCTGTTGCAGTGCTATGTGTCGCCACATGTTGGACAAATGGGCGAGTCCACGATCCTCCATCGACGTAAATCACCAGCTGTTCTGCGCCGTCGGCATCTTATCATTTGCTCTAGAGAAGGTTGCTTAGAATTGTAAAAAAAAAAAGAGAGAATTCAGCAAGATATTTTTAAATAATAATGAAAATTTATTCTAAAATTAAAAAAAACAATTTATCAGTGCTCTTCATCCTCTTTATAGAAAGTGCCATAACTAATTACAATACTGTTATTTATGAAAAATATGGCTTGAACATGTTCATGGAAGTTTCATGAGAATCACTGTGTTAGTAAATCCAAACTGTCATCAGACGGATCTGGTTCATCTTTTTCCATTTCTGTCTTATTACACAAAAAGTAAACAAAATGATCAACAATATGACAAAAAATTGCACAATTAACAAATAAATGAACAAATGTTAGCAAAATGATCAGAACAAACAAAACTTGGAAGAATAATCAGCAGAGCATTACAAATATGAACAAAATTAACAACAAAATCAACAATACCTGAACAATATAAGCAAAAATTAGAAAATACTCAACACAATATCAAAATGTCAATTAAAATAAGCAAACAAAAATGTGAAGGCGGATTAACAAAATATTAAAAAATGAACAAAGCTAACAAGATGGCCAATAATCTATCAACAAAATCATGAAAAATTAAGAAAATAATCAACAAAATGTCAGAAAATGAAGAAAATTGCCAAGATTATTCAACACAATAAGGAAAAACTTGCAAAATAGTCAACAAAGTGAGCAAAAATGACAAATATGCATAACGAGAAAAATAATAAACATATCAGAAATATGAACGGATTTAGTCAAAGAGTCAATAACATATCAACAAACTAAGCAGAATTAAGAAAATAAACAAAAATATTCAGTTAAATGACTGTAAATCCTTCTAGCATGGACAGTTGTGGCCTAATATCTGCATTTGCAATTGCAATATTTAAAAAAAAAAAAAAAAATGAAGGTGTCTCCAGAAAGCTTCCTGTTTGGGTTCAGGGGTGTTATGGCCATTGAGCGCGCTCCGCCCGCCGGGCATTTCCTCTGCGTCGCCGTCAATGAGCTGACAACACGCCACCGCCACAGGACGCGATTATTTTGATACAAACATCAAAGCGGCAGATCAGACGGGAGGCGGCGTGGACGCGGGGTGAACCGGCGAACACCAGGAGGCGTGAAGCATGTATAAGCTGATTGAGATGTCTG
>JAQQAE010022880.1:0-10164 GCA_029823295.1 Pseudamia nigra
TTAAAGATGGATCATCATGTTACTTATTAGAGGATCCAAATAAAACGTTTGAGACCATGATGAACCATGAAAAAAAAATTTATTGGCTTAGTATTTTCAGATAGAATCACATGTGTCTTTGGGAAAAAAGCTTCTTGGAGCCGGACGATCGGTTCCCCAGTGGCCAAACGGTGGAATTACAACTTGAAGTTCCTTCCGCATCGGCCTCAATGAACAGCCCTGGTCATTGTGCCCTGTTTGCAACATAAATTTGCAAAGAATTGGGGGATTTCATATCCTTCAGTTCATAATATAATTAGCAGATTCAAAAAATGTGAGGAAATTTTGCATTGATAACAATATAATAAACACAATAATGGATTGGATTTATATAGTTTTTCAAGTCTCCTTCCCAACACGCTGACACTGAATGCGTTATTCCATGGAGCGGGACGCTGTGGTTGTTGGACAACCCGCTCTACCTCCTGAGCCACGGCGGCCCACCGTGCCAAAGACAAAGCTGAAAACCAGTTATGAACGATCATCATCTTGGGAACCTCAGACGGCACTGCATTAGAAACACACGGGTGATTCTCGAATGCACATGGATGCGTGGGCTGAGGAACGCCTCTACAAGCCACTGTCTGTGAACCCAGTGCGTCATTACACCCACAAACCAATGACCCAGAAACCAGATCAAGATGCAGCCCTGTTCTCCGAAACCAAGATCATTTCAGATTTACTCAGGTAGTGTTGGAAATTATCCTTTGTTTAATGAATCAAAAATGATGTGGGTTTTTTTTTTTGGAAATCATGGATGTCATGTCTATTGAGTTTAAAAGCAAAAGGACAACAAGTGTTAAAAACCCAGAATCTATGATGGTATGGGGGCGTGTGACAGGAGGGTCAGGCTGGCTTAGCTCGAGTCACCCCTCCGTAACCCTGCGCGTCGGTACAGAACTTGAGTTGTGTCCTACACTAGCCCTGGGTGATGTGTTTATACCGAACCTATCAGAGGATGAGGTGTGCGTTTGTCAAACTCACCCCCACACGTCGGCTTATGGATCCGGTGAATCACACCCACGGAGTCCGTCTGTCCGGCAGCCCACGTATTTTGTTCTGATGAAACGGCCAACCCGCTCTTGGGTCGCTTGGTTGTCATTCAGAGTTTTTTAAGGTGAATATATACAAAAGTGTTTGCGAGCCCTTAAAAGGTCAATTCTGACTCCGTAGGTCGATGTGGTTCGGTTCTCTCAGCTCAGATTCTCCACCTGTTCTGGTGGCGTCTCTTTCCTGATTACTTTGTCACTCTCCACGTGTTCTGTCCCACCGTGGCATCACATTGGCTGCTTTATCAGATCGTATCCAACGCAGCTGTTTCCAAGGCAGGTTAATTTGGCAGAAAGTGCACAAACCTTGCCCACCTCCTCCGAAATGTCAATCATATCAATGACACGCAAGCTGAAAACCACACCTACAGAAACTCAATCGTAACAGGGTGTATTAGCGCATGGTTAACCTGCAAATTTGTGAAGGCAGGCAGCATCAATACTGAACATTATGTACTGGTTTTACAGCAAAATACGCCTTCAAGGAGACAACATTGTTAGGGAAGGATTTGTTTATTTCAGCAAGAGGTCGCAAAACAATATTGTGCATTTCTGCATAGTGAAAGAATCCAGGTGCTAAACTGGCCTGCCTGCAGTCCTGCATCGTCACTTATGGGTTCGTGTGGTGGTTAAATAAACATAAACTTAACAAAGGAGACCTTGAATTGTTGAGCAGCTGGAATCCAACACGAAGTAAAAATGGGAAAACAATTCACTTTCCAAACTCCAGCCGCTCATCTCACTTCCGAAACAGGATCCTGTATTTTCCAGGTTACATGTCGCTCCGGAATGTTAGTCGCACGAGCTAAAAAATGCATAATGAAGAAGTAAAAAACGTGTATAAGTCGCTCTGGAGAACAGGTTGCATTTGTTTGGGGAAAGCGCGGAAAAGCGCGTCAAGGACTTGACGCAAAATAATTTGCATGTACGTCGCCCTGGTGTATTTGCCGCTCCCCTAACCAGACTACGCAAAAAACTGCGGCATATAATGCGGAAAGTATGGTAGTTGAAAAAAATGTTGATATGTCTCTGTGCTACTTTCAGTTACATATGGGTCGTAACTAAAAGCGAGTGGCCCAACTTTTTTTAAAGGTGGGGCTGTAGTTTCAGGCCTGTTTCCAGTCGTGTTCAGGCACTAAAGCCTTCTGTAAAACATACGCAATAAGCTGCGTTGAAGTTAAATGTCGGCGTCAAACTACAGGCAGCAGCAACCGACAGTTACACCACTGCCTTTTTGTTTCTTCTGTGATTTTTGAGGTTCACCACACTGTGTGAAGTTTGAGGTTTTCACATTCGTCAGCGCTTTAAGGGGGTGGATCGAAGAGTCGCAGTTGACAATCCACAAATAAAAGTCACAGGTTAAGGACACGTGGGATAAAATCCACGATACATTCATTTACCGAACACTTCCTGTGTCCCGGCTGAATTCCTCGTAAATTCTGTTCCTACACAAGCTATTCAAGATCGGAGTTATTTCACAATCTGTTACATAACACTTGTTTGCAAAGATAGAATCTGATCTTATACCAAGGGACACAGCACGACACATTTTCTCTTCACAAATATATGACAAAGGGTCAATTTGACCCAAATACCACAGAAGGGTTAAGTCAAGCCTAATGAGCCCCTTTTGAAACGTGGAGTAGAGTCGGTACAGTATGAACCTATTTGTGTTAAAAAATAAAAGGAGCAAGTTGTCAATAAAACAGATGCATAAAAACAAAGTTGGCCTAGTTATACTTTACTTCCTACATGTAATGCGTGGTATGTTATACTTATATCTGCTGAAAACACTGCAGTATTAATCGAATGGATCAGTTTTTTTGCAGAGGCACTAGTTTGCCTCTTCTCCCTCCATGGAAATCAAACAGATTCATAGAAATGCATAATGTACTTAAAATATACGTTTTCAAACTTGTCCTTTGCATCTTGTCCACGTCAGCGGCAGTCGTATTCTTATGCATCAATATTTTACTTGAAGCTGCCACAGTGACCTGGAAACCCAGATGTAAAAGAAAAAGTAAAACTTCCACAGAACGTCTGGGTGTGAGTCAGCGTTGGGCGTCGAGAGGATGTAACGTGGGCGGCGGCGGCGGCGGTTTCTCGCGCCTTCGCAGAGCTCGATGTCAGAGACGCTCAGTGCGACGTCGACGCCGTTTGGCGCCAGAGTCAGACATCGTGTAACCGTACGACCCGAAACACAGCAGGACGATGGAGGTTCAAGTGTGCAAAGCATGAATCCTAACGATTAACATTTCTAATCTCATTCATCGCAGGGCCGTTCGATTAATACACAGTAGTTATTAATCTAAATTAATCACAGGATCACTGGATTAAATTTGTTTAATCACAATGAATATCATTTCGTCATTATTCTAAATTAATCACGGGTCACTGGATTAAATTCAATTAATCACTTTGAATACCTATTCATTATTGATCTGAATTAATCACTGGATTAAGTTCACTTATCATGATTAATACCCAGTCATTATTCTAAATTAATCACGGTCACTGTGGATTAAATTGGATTAATCACAAATACCATTTCGTTCTTGATCTGAATTAATCACAGGTGTCACTGGATTAAGTTCGATTATCACGATTAATATCCAGTTATTCTAAATTAACCACAGGGTCACTGGATTAAATTTGATTAATCACTTTGAATACCTATTCGTTATTGATCTGAATTAATCACTGGATTAAGTTCAATTATCACAATTCATACCCAGTCATCATTCTAAATTAATCACAGGGTCACTGTGGATTAAGTTTGATTATCACGATTAATACCCAGTTATTAGTGTAAATTAATCACAGGGTCACTGGATTAATCACGATTAATACCCATTCATTTTTCATTTTGTGGGAGCAAAAACACTCATGACATAAGGCGACATCGACACTTGACTAAAATTACTTATTTTAGATTAAAATGTATATTCATTTCTAATTTAAACTTGTGTAACTAAACCGACTTGGCAACTTTTATCATTGGCAGACGTGTGTCACAACGCAATCACCGTTTACCGTCAACAGATGGCGCCAGTTCCCCGGGGTGCGTCGCGCTGCCGATCTGCAGCTGTGTGCGAGGTTCCTTCAAATCGCGACTCATCTCAACGAGTTGACCCGAGTGTTAGCCTGACACACACGTTAAGTAGCGGACAGCTCTGTAGCAGAGACATCGAGCTACTCGTGGTTAGCATTCGGCCCGTTACATCCCACGGGAGCTTTCGCGTTATTGTGTTGACAGCTTACATCCGGGTGATGGACCCGGAAGTGAACTCGTGTGTTAGCCGAATTTTTACTGTTAGCCAGTTCAAATTTTTGGCTGATTTTTTCGTTACCAGAAGCGTGCATTAGCCAAAGTACAACTGTATATGACATCCCATAAACACAGTCGATAGCCATTGAGAGCGATGATTCTACCGGCACATGTAGATTCACGCCTTAAGACAATAATAATCAAATTAAACTAAAACATCAGGCACATTGTGAATCGAGGATAACATTTATTTTTTTCAGTACAAAAACTACAACAATGACAAACCTCGCCTTAACCTATTTACAAATCCAGACCACAGTGAACAGTGTGTGGAAGGAAACGGACGCTTCCACCCGCCGTTGGCGAAGGGAAATATTCATCCGTGACACCGCCGTATGTTTACAACGGGAGATTTTTAACATACACCAAAAATGATCGGCAGAAGAAACAAGGAGACCATCTGACTGCAAACGTGTGGAGCAACGGCGCAAACCCTGTTAAATGAAGACAACGTACAGGGAACAAATAACTGTACGTTTTCGTACGAGTCAATAGTTCCTTCCGGTCCAGGTCATCGGCCGCTTCTAGATGAGGAAGACGATGTCGTCGGCCACCATGACCTGGTTGTCGTCTTGCATGCGAGACAACGCGTTGCGCACCTCGGCCTCCGAGAACCGGTCCTGGCGCTCCTTGTTGATGTCGTCCATTAAGGTCTTCATCTTGACCGACTGAGCGTGAGCCGACTGGAAAACGGCGAACAGCGACGACTTGAACTCCTTCAGCCTGGGAGCAAACAGACACCAGAGTTCAACTACAAACTACACCCACGCCGCCATTGAGCAGCAGGTTTTTGGGTCAAATTGACCCACATACCACACAAGGATAACGTTTGGACACATCTTCAGTGGTTCATTTCCTTCTTTGCCATTGTTCATTAACAGTCTGAATAAAGTTACCACACAATTCCATACACATTCTGTTACAGTTTGTGTTTAACATTCACGGAATAATGTTGAAAATAATGGAGAAAACCCAAGGACAGAGGCGGCAGTGTCCAAACTTTTGACCGATATTGTATGTGCATGGTAAATGTCTATTGTAGATTTCATTCTATACATTTACAGGCCTGTGAACGAAAATATGTTTTGTACTTGTATAATAAACACGTTGAATCTGTCGCATATTCCTACCAAACGATAAGACGAGAAAAGAATCAAGTGTTGAAAGATTCAGGTCTTTCTGAAACAATGTAATACAAAGTTAGGATGACCCCCCCCCCCATAAGCATAAGCATATGTGTGTGATTGAGATAGAACACGCAAAAAACTCAATTCACTTGTTTTTTTGTAGTGAAACACGCTAAGGTGGAGGCTGATTAGTTTATACCATAACATGAGTTCGCAGGTCTGGCTCTAAACACTATGTGTCATCAATGGGTTGAATGCATGTCATGTGGAGAATAGTGTGCGTGTTTGTGTGAAAGTCACATGAAAAACTCTACAGCTCATGATTGGTTAAATAAACATGCTTTAGGCATTTAAACAAAATTAAGTGTTTGCATTATTCAACATTTTTACACTTTTCCTGAAAACGAATATCGGTCGTCGGCCTCATTAACTACTGATAATCAGCATCAGCCCTGAAAAACCCATGTCAGTCGATCACTAATATATGGACGAGGTTTTATATCGCGTCCCTGCAAATAAAACGACGTGTCGAGTCAGTCGCCTACCTTTCTGCTGACAGCGCCTCCGCCTGGGACGTGGCCTCCATCGGCTCCTCCTCCTGTGGTCTGGATGGTTTTGGAGTTCCAGCTTGAACTTTAAAATAAAATAAATCAATGTGAAAATTGTACTTGAAACGAGAAACCCATACGATAACCTGCTACTAAAAACAGTCCGGGCAAAATAAATGTTTAGGATTTTTTTTTGTTGTTGTCGTTCGTGTAACTGTTTTATAGAACATTGCATCTTTATAGCGTTAAAACTAGGGCTGTCAAATGATTAAAATTCTTAATTTGATTAATCACAGGGTCACTGTGGATTAATTTCAATTAATCATGGTTAATATGTTCGTAGTTATACATGACATACACTCGACTGCAGCTGTGGGTCAGTGTTTACACTAACATGTCATGTGACTAACACTGCTTGGTGAAGTTTTAGCTCATACAGCAGCTAAAGGCTAGTAGTTAGCTTTGCCTCCACTGTACTGGCACCATGGCCGTACGTCCAAATATGGTTACATCCTGTTTTTGGTTCCAACATGACATTAATATATACAGTCTATGGCACAGACTGACCTTCCGATGTTTATGCTGCGCTGTGTTCGTTTTCTTCTTCTGTTCTTCCACCACATGAGCTGCACTGTGCTAGAGCGCCCCCACAATTTCCAGTGGCACTGCACCGCTTTCAACTGTGCATTGCGCATGCATTAAATTTTTTTTAATCAAATTAATCATGGAAATTAATTCACCTGGACTAATGCGTTAATTTTGACAGCCCTAGTTAAAGCGCAATGAAAAACCAGCAGTCGGAACAAAGTGCCCAAACTGATCCTTACTCTCTGGGACGTCCTGGTCTTCACTGAAGTCATACGGGCTGTAGGGTTCACTTCCCTGAGAGCCACGGCGCCCCCTGCAGAACAGACAGCGTTACTGTGACTGATGACTGTAACTGACTTCTACGGCTGAGGGAGCGCGCGGCGACTTCTACCTCTTCCTTTGGGTTCTCTGCGAGGGCTGAGTTCCAGTCTCCTCATCCTCCTCCTCCGATCCAGAGTCCCGTTCCCGCCGTGAGCGTTTCTTCTCCTTCTCCAGAACCTACAGAAGGAAGCAGATCAGCCTTTAAAGCCCACCACTGCACAGACTGGACGTGATTAAAGCGATTCTCCGGAGGAGGCGGGACCTTTTTGAAGTAGGCGAACTGGACGAGCTCCACCGCCACCTCCGAGTCCTCCAGCTCCACCGCTTTGCTCATGCGGGCCTTGGCGTGTGCTGTGGAAAGACGGATCAGCGTCTCGAGCGTACGGGCCGTCACTGGAGAGGTCTGAGGAAGATGGTGATACCCGGGTCAGAGCAGAGGAAGAGTCCGCTGGTCCAGCAGTTTACACCGCGTTACGACCACATTTACTGACTACGTTTAGTACGGTCGGCAGGATGGGGCTTTGTGATGCTTCTGGTATAAAGCACACTGATAAATACCACGTTGGAAATATTTTTCACCCCCATAGTCCTGCTGAAACAGTCAAAACATCTGCTTTTTCCCTTTTGTGTTCCTGTAAACATTCACTGTCCGAGTTCTACTACCAAAAACTAATTTGTTCCTTGTAAACTACAAAACTTAATAGAGCAGAACCCCGGGTTACGAGTCAAATTTGTTCCAGAATCGAGCTTGTAAAGCGGAAAACTCCAGTTTTCCCATAATACATGTAAAACCAATTAACCCGTTCCAAGACCCAAGAAAAAGTCCCATACATGTATACACCCATATGTGCACATAAGGCATCTGGAAAATAATATTAATCATCATCATCTGAAAAGGAATGCATGAAATTAGTTATAAAATTTACAATGACACGCTACCTTGGAGATCATTTGCTAAAAGAGTGACTCGAAAGAGGTTTTGCCTCTGCCTACTCCTTAAAATGTTCCCAAAATGGGCGACACAAATGTCCTTCACTTGGTCTAATACACCAACTTTCTCGGGGTGTTTTTTTTTTTTTTCCCTATGAACCCCCAGAACAGTTCATAGTGCCACAAGATCGAACAGTTTTACTCGCGACCCAACTTTTTGCCTGTGAGCCGGTTCAAAAATTTGCTCAATTTCCTCCTCGTTGCCAACCAGGTCCTCAACCAACCAGGGCAACGCTGCACTTTATTACTTTGATTTCCAGGTAACTTTAGTTTCCTTCCTCCACCGCACAACTGTGAACAGATTTTCCATTTGCCCAATGACACTTCAAAAAACTACAGCCAAATCATTATCAAATACAGCTATGGGGCTCCGGGGGAGGGTCCTCTCCAGCTCACCCTGGCGATATCGGCTCCCAGCTGTTCCTGGCTCCTCAGCCTAGAGTACTCTTCTGCGATGTGATTGGCTGCCTCCTCTGTCAGCACAGGTGTTATGGCCTTGGCGAGGCAGATGTACTTCCTCATGAACTCCTTGCTCACGATCTTCTCCCTGAAAGGAAGCAGGTCCGAGTATAATTTTTTACAGCCTCCTCCCCCTGTACGTACGCAGAGGCAGATGTGCTCATGACATACTTCTTCCTCTTGCTTCCGTGCAGCAGGTTGTTGTGCTTCTCGTAGACCTGTAGCTCCTCCTCCACTTCTGCCACTGCGTCTGGGTCCTCCGTCGCCAGGACCTCCACCGTTCCACCCAGAGTCATGGCTAAAAACAAACCAACGATAGATTTGTATGACCTACAAACCAGCGCAATACAAGTACGACCAAGAATAACCTTAACCCTTAATAAAAGTCACGTGCATACCTGCTCCTTCTTGTTCACGGGGGTCACGGTAGCGGTGCATCCTCAGCACATGGTCCGAGATCTCCCGGTCCTGCTCAGGGTCCATCTGATCCAGCATGATGAAGAGGAGGTCAAAACGTGACAACAGCGAGTCCTGGAGACCGATGTTCTCCATGGGGGTTTTGTACTGGTCATACTGTTAAAAATGAAACATTGAGCGAGTTACGAGATTTCACCGGACACCTGGTATTAAAAAAAGGCATGCGTTTCAAATCGGTATTAATTCCTCACCCTGCCGTAAACAGGGTTGGCAGCCGCCAGCACAGAGCAGCGTGCATTGAGGCGGGCATGTATCCCAGCCTTGGCGATGGTGACGCGGCCCTGCTCCATCACTTCGTGGATAGCCGTGCGGTCCATGTCGGACATCTTGTCAAATTCGTCGATGCAGACCACACCGCGGTCAGCCAGCACCATGGCACCCGCCTCCAGCCGACGCTCACCTTCAGGAGAGAATTGTTGGGCGATAAGTCAAGTGGCTTAATCACAATATGATCCAAGTACAGTGGAAACCTCTGGTTACGAGCGCGTCGGCGCACGAATTTCAGGTTACGAGGAGGAAGCCAGGCAAATGTTTGTACCGGCTCACGAGCAAAAACTCGGGTTGCGAGTAAAATAGTTCACGAGAGCAAGAGGAGAGCGCACTACTCACCGACCGACCTGAGATGTGAAACTCGCGCTGTATCATGCTGTTTTTCATCTGAAATATTGCTTCGTTTTGCATTTTTTCATCATGGGGCCTAAGTAGGACGAGAGCGGCGAGAAGAAAACCCGTCATATGATCTGGATGCAGGTGAAACATGAGATCAGCGGAGCGGAGGATGACGAGGAGGGGTTCATCGAAAAAAATAAAAAAAAAATACCCCAAGAAAGTGCACACTGGCGTCACCCATTTTCATAACATTTTAAGGAGTGGGGAGAGACAAAACCTCTTTGTATTTGCTACGTTAGCAAAAGATCGTTTCATAAAAAGGTAAAGATGGGCTTTCGTTTCACTCAACCCTTGTGTGGTACTTGGGTCAAATTGACCCTATGTCATATTTGTGAAGAGAAAATGTGTCGTGTGGAGGGAAAAAAAGGAACAAAATCACAAACAGCATTTGAAAACAATGAACATTGAAGAAAAAAAAATGATGAAATTATCTTCAACAAAATAACCAAGAAAATGAACAAAATTATTCAGGAAATGAACAAAGAACAAGTTGAACAAATACAGTGGAACCTCTCACACCGACCGGTTCGGACACCGTTAAATTCAGAGAACGACGGAAGAAATTATTA
>JAQQAE010022881.1:0-10164 GCA_029823295.1 Pseudamia nigra
GAAGCTTCCTGGATGGGTGGCGAAACGTTTTCAACCAGATTTCCAGTCCAGTCGATGGAAGAAAAAGCCACACGCGTTGGGGAGAATATTAACAAGTGGTCTATCCATATGACTGATGTACAAGCATAGGTGTAGTTTTCAGATGTGTATTTTTCTTGATTATTTGGTATATTTTTGCTCATTTTGCTGCTTATGTTTCCTCATTTTGTTTATCATTTTCTTGATCATTTTTGTTCACTTTCTGGACTATTTTGTTAAATTATACTCATGTTCTTGACTATGGTCTTTGTTTTTCCTAATTTTCCTGGTTATTTGGCTTATTGTTGTGTATTTTCTTGGATTATAGCTTGTTTATTTTGTTCAGTTTCTTGATTCTTTTCTTCATTTTCTTGATTATTTTTTAATTTTTGCTCGATTATTTCACCCCCCCCCCAATTTTTGTTATTTGTCTTGAGCGTATTCTGTTAATTTCTTCCAAATTTTCTTAATGATTGTGTTGATTTTTTTTTAAATTTCTTGATTATTTTCCTCATTTTCCTAATTGTTTTGTTCATTTTTTAAAAATTAATTTTCTTGCTCATTTTTACTTGATTATTTTGTTGCCACCAATGTTCGGACAAACTCTACATCCTTATGTACAAGTATAATAAAGAAGAAAAAACTTGAAAATGGGCAAATTAAGGTGTGTTTTGTTCAGTAGTTACACATATGTTGTAGCTAAGAAATGAAACGGTTACCTGAAAACAAAACATAAGTAAACATGCAAATGTCACATTTAACCAGTCGGTAAATAGACCATGAATTCAACTGGTATCATTCCTGCATAGTGACTTTTTTTCCAGTTTAATTTATCCCATTTTCCTCACTTATCTCAGTATAAGCCGCTGACTAATAAGTTTTGCTAATAGATGTGATTCTTGGGCTACTCTTTTCAGAAAAATGGGAACATTTTTTAGACCTCTGTTTTCATGTGTAAATGCACTCATAGAGCAAACAGATGCCAGAACCGTCTGGATGTTTTCCAGAACTTCTTGGAAGTTTTATTCCACAAGGACTTTCATCTTTGATACCGTCAGATTTCTCTTAATCAATATTCACTAAACGATAGAGGACAATCTACACCTGTCACTCCCAATCTATATCTGCCAGGAACATCTGGTGGTGTTTTAGTTTTCTTTATTGTACATTATTTTAAGTATTGACAGTTCTTGTATACTTCTGTCTTTCTAGAGTAGAGCTGATTCAATTGGCCTCTGACCTCTACTGAACAATGTGATGAATTTCTTACATATAATATGCAAAGTAAAGCAAAAAATAAATAAATAGCAAGTCAAGACCGCAGTGACTTCGGGTTTGTCAATAATCACAAACAGACCAACACACACACACACGAAACCAGCTACTTCTTATTTAGTCTCAAGCTCCAAAGTCATTCATTAGTCTCTATACTGCGCACGTGCTGTAACACCACCTGCATTCGTGAACAGAATTAGCTCATAGCCTAATAAATATTTTCTATGACACAGAACTATAATAATAATAATACAGTTGAGATATAAGTTTCTGAGTCCCTGTCTTGGTCTGTGTGCCGTCTGTGGAGCTCCACAGCCGGATTACGTGCCTTGCTCCTACCTGTGACCCGACAGGCAGGCGGACCTACATCAGGAAACTCCCCGGTTTCACCGTGGCCTCGGAAGCCCCCCCTCCCGTCTCCCTCACCTCTGCATTCGCACGACTACTTGGAAGAGAGAAAGCACAGAACCGCGGTTTCAAACGGCCGTTGAGTGTGTTTTGTCTTACTGGTTGTTTTCCAAGGCTGGAAGGGCTACAGTGTATCCGTCCGCGTCAACTCCGCCGCCGCAGGTTATAGTTCACAGCTGAGCTGCGGTACACCAGCCGGGTAATGCGGATCCACTCAACCGTATGAAACATAGTTGACTTTTCCCCCTGACCTCGCTGTAATTTCCTTGAATTTCTGGCTGATGAGGTTCTCACAGGAGCGCCTGTTTATCCCGAATGACAAAGTAGCATTGTAGCGGAAATAACAGACAGTTTTAACTTCCCCAGCCGCAGTTTGAGGGCATTCAAATGAAGTTGAAAGCGTTCCCTTTCATACAGGTAGGCAAGACAGCGAGGGCGTGTTCCCAAGTCTTTCCTATTAAACACAGCCTGAGCCTAACACTGAACAGCTCTCTTTGTTCTGTCTGTAAAAAATAGGTAGATGCACGGTAACCTACATCACTGGAAGCTCCAGGAATCAACACAGGACATTATAGCCTGTAAGGAGCTTCACACACTGCTGAGCCCAGCACTAAACATCTGCAGAATACACAAGAGCGACACTATCCCCTGCCTTAATAAATCACAACTCACCCTGTGTCGGTGGCGAGACCATTCACGTGGTTGATTATTTATCCGGAGTTGACAGAATAGTTTGCCCCAGAGCTCACGGTAGGCTACAGTAGGAAGCAACCCTTAGTAAACCGTAGGAATCACCCTGGCAGTCAGGAATTTCACAGGGGGGCAGTGCTTCTCAGTGGAGGGCGGCAGTACCGACACAGGCCGCCAGGGGGAGTCTCGCACAGGAGGCGCTGAAATACCAAGCAAACCAGCTGCATAGATCGTTTGCTTGGTATGTACGTGCGGGAAATGTATAGAGAGATACATGTTGCACATATATGACATATTTTAAGTACTTATAAGTAGAAAAATTGTATTTGCTTTCAACTGTATCCAGACTTGGGTCTAAACATAGATTCTGGACCTGTTTTCATGAAGTCCTGGGCTGATTTTTTTCATTTTCATTTATTTATTTGTTAGTTTTTGTTAATTTTCTTCATTGTTTTTATCCATTTTTATTCATTTTGGTCATTATGTGTTCACTTCTTTATTATTTGGTTACTTTTTTGTTCATTTGATTGATCATTTTCTCCACTTTTGTCAATTTGTTTTGGTGTTTATTAATTTTATTGTTTATTTTTGCCCATTTAATGCTATGTTATTTCTGTCTTCCTATTTTTTTCCATTTTGTGAATTTTGCAAGTGTGTTGTTTGTCTTTCTTATTCATTGTTCATTTTGTTAACTGCTTTTTTATTTCACATTTTTTATTGATTGCTTTGTGTATATTAATCATTTTGTAAATTATTATGCTGTTTATTTTGTTCAGTTTTATTCACTTTTCGTTTGTATTTGTACACTTTTGTCATTTGATTCATCTCTTGTTAATTTAATTGACTATGTTCTCCATCAACGTCAATGTTTCATCATTTTCTTGATTTTTTTAATTCATTGTTTTGTTCATTTGTTCATTTTTTAATTCATTGTTTTGTTCATTTCTGTCCATTTTCTTGATTATCTTGTTAGTTTTATTGATTATTTTGCCCATTTTTGTTAATGTTCATTATGCTGTTATTATTTTCTTGCTATTTTTTCATTTTGTGAATTTTCTTGATCATTTTGTTTATTATTTTTGCTCTTTTTGTTACCCATTCTTTTTTTGTTATATTGTTTACTTTGTGTATCTTAATCATCTTGTTCATTATTTTCTTTATTTTGCTTATTATTTTGTTCAGTTGTAGTTATTTTTGACATTATTTGTTTGCTTTGTAATTATTTTGTTAATTTTTTTTTCATTTAATTGATCATTTTCTCAATTTTTGTCAATGTTTCACAATTTTCTTGACTATTTTGTTTATTTGGAGGTTTTTTTAATTATTATGTTTATTTTTGCCTAATTTCTTTATTTTGTCCATTTCTGTTCAGGCTTGTTACACTATTTTATCATTTTCTTGATGGTGTTGGTCATTTTTTTATATTTTGATGCATTTTTGTGTATTATTTTCTTCATTTCAGTTTATTTTTTAAATATTTTGCCCAGTTTTTGATCATTGTTGTTTGTTTAGTTTATTATTTTGAACGTTTTTGTGTTAATTTATTGCTTATTTTGTCCATTTGGCTTAATACTGGCAACCGTAGTTCCTTAAATCCATCATTTAGTCTCATGCACTTAAGTAGTACAGTTCAAATGCAGTGAAATGCATCGACCGTGGCTCACTACACCCATTAAATAAGAATAAAAATAACAATGAATTACAAATACTGCCAAGTTCTGTGAACTGTACATTCTAACAAAATAATTCAGGTGTAAAACCCGTGTCTGAGGCAGCTTAAGCTCAGCTTTGATCATACTGCTGCATCTGTGTGCACACAATTCAACAATAAACCACTCTGAGTGTGATCATGTGGGTGCATAGTTAGATTAAAACACATATTTTTCAAAACCAGTGAGTTCAAAGTTTCTTGCTGTGCCCAAGATGATATAAAGAAGTTGTACATTTCTGTATTTTGCAACTTGAAGCTACTTAGTAAGAAACAAATCACAGCTCAAACATTTACGGAGGTTTATGTTGAATCTTCTGCCACATATTGAAAGCAGCAGGATCCGTTTGTATTGCGGCGTCACTCTAAACTGGCAGATGGGATTCACAGAGAGCGGAGATTGGCAGCTTCACACAGTTGCCTCTGCATCAACAAGTCTTAAATTTGCATTACATGGATTCTGCACATGTCAGCAGCGAAAAATGACAGCGACTAACAAAATTACAGAAGCCATGGAAACATACCGGAAGCAGACAGTGTAGCTGTTTTCTGCTCTAAATACAGTCTGCTGTGAAGTTTGATTTGTTCCCAAGCATTTTTAGCTCCTCAGAAATCACTCTTACAGAAATGACTTAAAAACTGCTATAATATGTAATTTTTAGTGTGAATTAATCCACATATCACTGCTTAATAAGACAATATGTAATTTTATGCATCTGATTGTATAAAACAATGACAATATAAAAATGCAAATGTTAAAATTATGTTCATTTTGATTTCAAGTTGACAAACTAAGCACTACATATACAAAACAATGCAAAATATGAACAAAATATTGAACAAAATAAAGGAAATAATGCAGAAAATTAACAACATAGTAAACAAAATAAACAAGCTTTACAAAAGAATTTTAAAAAGCACCAAACAATGTACAAAATCAGCTGAACTTCAAAAACTGTATGCACAAAATAATGAGTCGTGAACAAAATAATACAGAAAATAAACAAATTTATGAAAAAAATGTGGAAAATAATGCACAAAATTAATAAAATGCACCACATATTCAACAAAATAACCAAACAACCTGCAAAATTAATGAAGTGATACCAAAAAGAATAATATAATTAGCAGAATAGTGTACAAAATAAGCAAAATGATGAAGTACAAATGCACAAAATGTAACACAAAATTAAAAAATGCAACGAAAAACAAAACACAACAAAAATGAACAGTAAAATAAACAATATAATGCAAAAATGACAAAATGATACATAAAATGAGCAAAGTCATGAACATAAATGGGCAAAGTTTTCAAATTAATGAACCAAATGATGCAAAAATGACCAAAAAGAACTATACTGTGAACAAAATGAACAAAAACTGATGAAATAATCTAAGAATTGAACAAAAATGGATAAAATATTGCATAAAATTTACCAAAAATTAGGACACATTATAAGATAACACATGAAATGAACAAGGACCAATACAGATAGTTGAAATAATTAGTAAAATAAACAACAATTAACAAAATAGCAAACAAACGGGCAAGGCATCTTGTTACATTGTACAGTGAAACACTGAAAACAGTGCTGTCTCTCTCCCTCGTTCACATTCACGTCACTGTTTTGGTCACACTTCACGCAGCTGAATAAAGTAAACAGTTGTCAGCGGTAGAAGGTCACACTAAGTGAAGTAAAAGAATAAATAGCACAGATAAGAATCTGGAGGTGACACAGAGGGTGAAGAAGCACAATCATATCACTGAGACCTCTGAGCTGCCTCTTAACACGGAATGTAAACAAGTGGTTTGATTCACTTCCAGATTATTTACTCTCACTCTGTAAAGGAGAACACGGATGCATTTCACTTCACAGAACAGAAGCAAACCAATCTATAAGTCACTGCAAAAGTTTTAAAAGTCCCATATTGTGATGATTTTATGAAGTCTTTTGTTTCTTTATTCAGTGCATACAACAGTAGTTTCAGTATTTATTCAGAATACATGTCATATTGCCTAGCAGGAGATAAGTTACCTCCTTCCTTGCATGGTGAAACTCTGAGCTTGACTTCAAGGCCAGACTTGGAACTAGTTACAGAAACAAAAGCACAAAGTCCATCTGCCTCAGCACTTTGGAATTTAAAGGTCAAGTAGTGACAGTCACATAGGTATGATTGATGTACTAATCTATCTGTGCAAAATGTAAAAATAATCTGTCACAAACAATCTCAGTGAAGCTTATGGTGCGTTCCATTTAACTCAGAATTCAGAGGTTGGATCTGGGAGTGATGTAAACTTTGAGCTGCGTTCCCAGCTGCGAAGTCATAAAAACATGGATGCATACTGGAAAGCCAGCTCAGTTGGATTATAAACAACTTCCATGTACCTGATAATGACCCTACGTGGTATTTAGTACAGTACAGTAATATGCAATCGCTGACTCATGTAATATGAAATAAATATGGCAGAAATTATCGGTATGCATTCAGATGTTGTGAGTTGCAGCCATACTGAACTGTTACATCGTTCTAACTTCTGAGTACAACTAGAATGCAGCATTAGTTCTGCCCCCCTGATCCAGTAGAATTCTAAAGTTTAAATCTTTGCAAGTTCCAGCCCGGCATATTCAAATTTACATTAATTTTGCCTCCATGAGCAACTAACCAATACTCGTGAGAGGTTTTGCAAAAAAAAAAAAAAAATTCCAAGAAAAATGCATTGTTTTGTAACTATAGTAGCCATAAATCAGAAGAGGATACAAGGCCACCTTCTGTTCAATCGAAGCCTTTTCTGAGGAAAAGGGGGCAGGTTTGACAGCTCATTGTGAAATCAGAGTGGCAGAGTTACACAGAGCCACTTGACAAACCAAAGAAAACTCAAATCAGCCCACTTGAGTTTGTCAAGACAAACATGAGTGCTACAGATACAACTTAAATGTTAAGATATAGGACCTTTAAATAAACTTGTCTTTATTTGTGAAGGGGTGATTGATTCAGTGGGAGAATTAATTACATTTTTGCAAATATGGCTCCTTATTCTTTAAGTGAAACATAAATGCAGTTGCTGGAAATAAATCGCATCGGTGTGACACTTCATGCATGTGCACAATTTTCTTTTCCTATATCATAACCTATTTACCCTCTGGTCACAAAAAGGTCACACGGCATCAATTAAAACATACATTTGCACCAATTGACTGTGCATTTCTCTGACTTTGCTGCCATTCTCTGTCTATTGTGTCACTGACAAAGAGGCCACTTCATTCACAATCCAAACACACATGGAAGTTCAACCCATGAGGCAACAGATGCCTCCAGCAATTACACGGCTGTATATGAATCAATATTTTGTACTTCTTTGAACTGCATCTCCCCCCAGCACCGCCAGCCCCTCCCCTCCACACACTCTTAGATATATCTCATCCCCTCCAGAACACAATATAGGTCACGGCTGGGACACGACCCCAGAGCCTCCTTGTTTCCCTCCCCACTGGGAGCCGAATAAACATCAGCAATGTGTCAAGGATGGGAGGGTATGGGGGGGCACGGGGGAGGGGGGTAGCCCCCTCCTCCTCCACTCCAATTTAAAAATCTAGAAGGATTTCATGTAAATTGAGACAGCTTCAGATGATTGGATGATTATGTTTAGTTGATGGTAAAACATTTGATTATAAATATCTAGATGCAGTAATGCTGTATGCATCAAATTGGGTTGTAGAGGAAACTTTAGTCTATTTGGATAATATAAAAATTAAAAATAAAGATTAAAATGACATTAACAGACAAATATACGGTAACAAGACAAAAACCATGCAATAATGCTGCAATGATATGAAAGATGTAACAGACAAAAGTTATGTAACAAGACAAAAATTGCATAATCGATGTAAGAATACTGAAAAATGTAGATCTATGCTAATTTTTTTTGCATTTGCGTAAGTTTGAGACATCAAATATTGACCTGACATTTTTGACAATCACAGTAATAATGCATTAAGCTGCCAGATCACAACAGATCATAATGGGCTAGTATGGATGGATTTGGAAGTCAATATCACAATATCTGTGCTTTTCCATTGCAATTTATTCATATTACTGATTATGATTTTGAACAAGAACATGATCAGACTGTCACAATATAGCAGAATTCCTCTCATTGAGAAAGAACCTCAGAAAACAGAAATTTATTCCAATTGTAAAATATATGATTTCCTGCGTTCTAGTAAAATTTTCTGCAGAAAACTGCAGAAATATTAGAGGAAAAATCACAAAATCCAGGCAAAAGGGGACAGCTGAATATAAGATTGAATATGAAGTACAGAAACTCAAGACATTGAGTATTATAATCATTTTTCAAAGTAGGAGACATAAAAGTCATCTGCTCCTTTAACAGAAGTGACAAATGCACAAAATCTAAAAATTTGATCTTCATTTTAAATAATTTGTTACATGGACAAACAATGTGAAACGATAAGATCTGCACTTGGCCTAAATATTATAATGTATGAACAATATCAACATCTCTTTAACACATGGTGTCTACTACACTGCCCTAGAAATGTAAACTGACAGTAATAAGGTGAGATTAAATTTATACTAATTTATACTAATTACAAAAATGCACATACAAAATAGCCAGAAGCTAAGTAAAATGTAATAGGCCAGTGAGTATTTTGACTTAAACTGGAAAAATCATTAGGAAAAAGTAGCAAAACAAGAAGCAAAAGGCACAAAGCCATAAGAAAATGAATAAAAGTGAATAAAATCAGACCAAAACAACCAATAAATGAAGAACAAGTGAAAAAATCAGTAGAAGAATGCAGACAAGAAGCAAAATGAACAAGCCAATTAATAAAATGAACCAAATTAGATGGAAAAAGAAGAAAAAATAACAAAAAAATAAACCACACAGTCAAGAATATGCTCATTTGTCTCATTTTTACTATCAGCTGAGTTATTGCACCTTGCCTATTTTAGGGCTGTAGAATTATTCACACAAATTAAAGCCTATCTGGACTATTTGTATGTATCACTACAATTCAAAGAATTCTATATAAATTGGGTGGTTGATTCTGTTTTTATACATTATCAAATAGTAACAAGCATAATTATGATTGTATTTCATTAATCTGACATGCACTCATGGATCACAAAGCTGAAAATGTCACATCCTCAATGTGACACAATTCATGCATGAAAGGAATATAATGCTGTAGTTTGAGATGAGTGCGCCACCACGTGGCATTGTGTAGCAATTGCATTTCTGACAGATTAAATCTGCACTGCTGAACCAAATCTCACTGGCTGAGAGATGGATGCTCTGTTCATATACAGCTTGATTTACGCCTAAAAGTGAGTAAATGAAATGAAATATCAATATGTATATTCAGATATTCAAACAAAATAATTAAGAAGAATTAGAATGAACAAAACAATTAAGAAAATAAGTAAAAATGAACAGACTACTCAGGGAAAAGAACAAAAGTTTTAAAACAAAAATCATAACAATGCACAAAATAGCCAAAAAAAATCAAAAACAAATGAAGAAACATGAAGAAAAACATGAAGAAAATACAGAAGAAAGTGAAAAAAATGACCAAGAAAAAAGGACAAGCAAGAATAAACAACAGGAGGAGTAAAATATACCAAATAGTCAAAAAAATGAACAAAATTGAAGAAAATAATCAACAAAATGATCAAATGGACATTTTACAAATACTGAGAGGGACAAATCCCCCCGAAATCTAATCCATATTACCAATTTTGCCACCAACTTTAAAAGACAAAAAAAGCAAAATATAACTTTATAACTTTTGCATTAATCAAAATGTGTCTTTAATCAAACAAAAGCCGTGTGTGACTGAGTCAGCTGCGGTGAAAGTGATTAAATCCGATTACACAATCAAATGGGGGAGGATGGAGTCGCGAGGCTGTTTATTTACGTGGTGGGCACGCGCATCGTGTGCCGCACGTGCTGTCACTTTTTTCCACGTTTTTTCATAGGGAGAAGAAGCGCGCGCAGATGGCCCATATTGAGAAGGCCAGGCGGCGCGCGCGAAGTTGGG
>JAQQAE010022882.1:0-10164 GCA_029823295.1 Pseudamia nigra
GTTTGACTTATCTAAGTTTTGTGTTGCGTAATGCGCCTTATAATCTGGTGCGCCTTATGTATGGAAAAAACAAAAATGGATCATTTTTTGAGCGTGCGCCTTATAATCCCGTGCACCTTATAGTGCGAAAAATACGGTATCTTTGTAACACTGCCATGCACTTTTGGCCATAGCCACCCCCTTTTCATCAGAAAATGCTTGGATTGGTAGAATTACAAGACACTCCTAATGTGACCTGGGATCAGATTTTACTGTAAATACAGAATTATGGACATTTTATGGCCAGTTTAATGAAAAAGATCAGGTATATTGTCCACTTGCTTGTGGGTGTGAGGGTAGTTTTAAATTATATACGACCCTCACGAGGATTAAGGGGTAGAAAATGGATGGATAATTGATTGTTTTAAAATGTCAACATTTGGAATTCTATTGGCTCATAGTAGAACTGTTGCATTATTGTTAATGGTTTGTGATGTTGTATCTTTGTATTTGAATCTCTGTGTGAACAAAAAGATTCTCCTTGGTCTCTCTTAACACTTTCTGACCAACAATCACAGTTTGACGCGGGTCCAACCCTTTTTGTCAGCCTTGTCAATTTATACCGAGCCAGTCAGCCCAGGTCTGTCCTGGGTCGTGGCATATCAGACAGGACCCAGGACGGACCCGGTTCAATGGTATTCTAATGAGGCTAGAGGCTAAAACTAGACAGAAAATAAAAGTTATGTTCGGCGTCATGTGTCATCACAGTCAGAACTTGCTTCCCCTATTCTTCTCAAATACAACACAGTAAACAAAAGAGCAAGGCCTGAATAAATATTGGTTCTACTTTTGATCACTGGTGTACGCTAAAATATAAAAATGCCTGGAAAGCCCCACTGAGGTCGCCAATATTTTTCTGGACAGGTAAGCTAACCTATGCAAACTACAGGCCAGGAGGTCACAATCTAGTCTCTATCACCTTTAAAGACCTGCGTGAGGCTTTTTGACAAAATAAAGTGCACTATTTTGAGAATTCTAAAGGCCTCTATGACTTACACATGCTCAAACATTTCTTTGTAATGCTAAACCTGTTCTGGTTTTACTGCAAGTTGTCACAATTTCCCACTTTTAATTAGAAAACACTGACTAGTTGAAATAAAAGTAATTTCCAAAGTGACCTGGGACCATATTCTGACACAAAATTACGGTAAACAGTGTACTTTTTTATTGATCATTTTCTGAAATTCAGGAATGTTGACCAGTTGCTTATGGGGACAGGGCTAATTTTAGCTTTACAGTGATGCATAACTTTGATTTTATACTCAGAATTCTTCTGGCTGATGGGATGAGACTAATGGATTTTACTTTGACTTTGATTGCCTACTGTATAACTTGTCACAAATCACAACTTTTCAAAATATCTTGTTTCCCTGTTGCCCTCGTGTGGATTTTTCAGGACTGACCATACCGAGCAAGTTCCTACTTTCATAGCATTTATTTTACATCAGAGACTATATATACTGCAGACCTCAAAACCTACTAAAAAAGAATGGAAGCCACGGGGCCTGTATCCTCAGGGGGTGTTTTCAGGAATTGAAGCACTCTCGGCAGTGCTTCCTCAGTGCTGCTGCCCAGCACTTCATTCAGTGTTCTTGACTTTTTTGCTTTTGAAATACTACTATTTAAACTCTCAAAATGTTGGTTTAAGATTTTTCCGGTGAAAAAAAATTAATTAAAATTAAAGCTGTCAAATGATTAAAATTTTTTATCTGATTAATCACAGGGTCACTTGATTAGTTTTGATTAATCACTATTAATACCCATTCATCATTTTTCAATTGATTTTCAATTCACAATCAGTCAGTTTTAGCTACATGCACAGACCACTCTGATGTTGCATATACAATTTCAACAGTTTATACAATTTCCATCTAGCATTTACTGTCAAACACAAAAATACAATAAATGACAACAGCTATTGGAAAGACAACCAAGCCGAATTTAAGGCAACATATTCAAAAGTAAACAATAGACACTTCTTACCAAACAGTAACCAAATAAACATAATAAATGATCAATGTTGATAAAACTTACGTTTTCTACAATGGTGTTCCACTCACCACACAATTTCTTTTTTCCTCGATAAAATAATTGAATTAGCCACAATAATTTATACTGTAACTTCTGTCATAGATAAAAGCAGCTTACCGCAGAGTTAGATTTCCCTTAACCATGTTGCTTACGATGAAAAATGCATATTTATGTTTTGAGACGCATCTGCCTCAACACGCCGTCTTGTTTTTCCCGCGGAAAAGCATCAGCAAATCAGGAGAGGTAGCTAACGTCAGCTGACCACCGTTGCATTGTGAGATTTTGAGTTTTGTACCAGTAATCAGCAGTTTATCCACGCCGATGTGTGTCCTGATTTGAGTTATTATGCATTGTGTATGCGTTAATTGCGTTCAAATCTTTAATCTAATTAATCATGCAAATGGATTTATCCACATTAACGCTTTAATTTTGACAGCCCTAATTAAAATTAAAATCTGTGGTTGATTTATCGTAACTTTTCTGAACTGTAGCAGATGTTGCGGATGATCACTTTCTCTCTTCATAAGGTCATGGAAGTCCTTCAGATCATAAACCGAGTTGTCAGTCAGTTTCCCCTCTATCACGGAGCAGAGATGTTTTTTACTTGTCCTGCCCCTTCTTAATTGTGATTGGTTGGCAAGTGAGCAGTGATTGTCAATCACAGCTCTGTTCTAAAAACTGAGCATTAAAAACCCTTCACAAAAAAGCACTGTGTGCTGAGGGCAGCTTAGCACTGAGGGTGCTGAATTACAAAATGATTTAATGGAAATTCAATTCAATTTTATTTGTACAGCACCATTCATCATCGAAAATTATCTGTAGGCACTTTACAATTCAAGGCTGAGACCTCAAGATTATACAGAAAGTAAACCTAACAAAACCACCAAGAGCAAACCAAAGGCATCATGGAGAAGGAAAAACTTCCTTTAACAGAAGAGAAAAAGCTCGAGCAGAACCAGTGGCTCAGGGTAGGCGGCCGTTTGCATGATGCAGCCAGAGCTAGAAACACTCCCTGTGGACACACTCCCTAATGTTCTGAAAGCCAGAGCACAGAAAGTATGAAACCAGAAACTCAGGCATGCTTTTGTTTAATTACAGTGTAATGTATGTCTTAAGTGTTTCAATGAATTTATGTCCAGACTCAAGTAAGGAAGCAATAAAGACAAAAATGAAGAAGGACTGATGATTAAAGCCGGTTGCAGTCAGACAGGACTGTCAGAAGAAAGTGCTGATGTGATTGACAACAAATAAGAATAAAACAAGAACATTTTTGCGAGCTTTAAACAGTAAAAGGATGCACTGACATAATGTGTTCTGCTGAAAGGAACAGAAGCCACGGGCCAATATTCTGTTAATACATTTGTTTTATAGCCTGGAGAGTCATTGAGTTTGCAACTTGGCATCCTCAAGTGACAGAGAGGACAAGTGAACACTGTTGGTAAACTGTACAGCAGTGATCTACTGGCAGCCTGCAGGCAAAATCTAGCCTGCAGAATATGAACACATTCATATGGGCTTCAGGAGGCAGCAGTGTAGTGTGGTGTTTAAAATACATTATAGCTTTTTATCCTGTACTGAAGTGATCCTGAAATATTAATAAAAGTGGTATAATCCCAAGTTATTCACTGATTCCAAATATGTGTTAGAGTTTCAGGATCTATATGTTATAAACTCACAACCTTTAATATTATTATTGACCAGTTGCAGCTTTTTCCACCAATTAGGACAGTTATGTTATGGTAGAAGAGTCAAATGTCACTATTATTTCCTACAAGCCACTGCATTCTGCTTATACTTTTGTGGGGAAGTGGTGGCCGAAAGGTTAGAGCATTGAGATTGTGATGGTTGTCGGTTTGAATTCCCTGACCAGCAGGAGATTTGTGTGGGAAGGTGAGAACCACCACCTTCATCACCACCACTATGGTTCCCCTTAATGCAGAATTCTCCCCAGGCCCGGCACAGTGACTGATCACTGCTCCTCGGTGATGGGTCAAATGCAGAGAATGCGTTTTTTATTATATGTGCGTATATGTGACAATAAAGACAGCATAAGCTTAAAAACTTAAGAATGACAGGTTTGATCATTGTCAGTAAACTGTCTGAGTTTCAGATGCTTGTGATGCGTTTCCAACCAAAATGGCAACAGAAGGTCATTACTGTATATAATGAATATTTTTTAAAGAATCTTTTCAGTCCTTTATTCATTCTCTTAAAATGTGTTCCTTTTTGTTGATTGTGATGGAAACCAATGAAGCTAGGTTAAACAATCTTGTCATACAGGTTGACCTGAACTAGTGCCCATGGTTATAATTTTACGCTGTTATATTTATTCCTGTTTTCAGAGGAGAGAGCTTATGGATCTTGAGAGGAAAAGCAATTTTAGCATGTAAAATTCAATTTTGTGATTGCTTTGACCCTTTATTTTTCTCTCAAGTCAATTGTGATGCATGTTCTCATTGATGTGCATGCCCACCCAGAGTCTCACTGTTGCTCTGTATTTCTGCCGCCTGCATGCTCAAGTTTGCCCGGTCCTCGCTCTTGACTTGGCACAATGATGATTTTGCGGCAATTCTCAACCAATCACAGACCCTGAAGCAGTTAAATTTTCTGATTGGTCTGGATAAATTAATTATTGTTTTGCCTTTTGACCACTGATAGTTTTTTTTTTCAAAAGGCTGTCCTCTAAAGTGTCTGCCTAGAAATATCTTGGCTTTTGGTAGCCCCTCAGATCAAGTCAGGTGTTGCACCTGCCACCGGGTTGGCATTTCACTGCATTCACTCCCACAGTTGTCTGCTGGCTATTGACCAGTCCTGCATCAAGCCCATGGACCATCCCTCCATGTACCCTCACAGCTGTACTTACCATTTAGCCCATGGTTGGCTACCGGCCTGACTCAGTGCACTGGATCTGGAAGAGACACGATATGGTGCAGAGCAACAGCCAGTGAGTAATGACCATATGTCCATAAAAATACAGCTGTCGCTCCTGGATTAAGCAGCACCATCTGCACAAAGTCTGACCAGCAGTAGCTAACACTGCAGCAAAGCAAGCTGGTCAGGGAGTTCAAGTCATCATCATCCATGTCTCACAGAAATACAGTGAGACCAGACAGACCAAGGAGCAAAAGACTCAAATCCTCATCCCAGTTCTAAAATACCAAGAGCACCACAGCATCTCCTCCAGGAAATTCATTATCCCCTGTGCAAGACAAGTAATTCACATCATCATCCAAAAAAATAAAAAAATACCCAAAGGCCTGAGGACACCTGCAACCATAGCTCCACCTCCTTCCTCAACGTATCAACCGCGACTGTGACCCCTGCTGTCAATGTTCTCCACTTTTTTGGCTCACCATTTCATAGACCACATACCTTCCTAAACCCTGAAACTTTTAACCATGGTGATACTTCAGTCTGTGCCTTTCAATTTGTTTGTGGGAGTCTGAGCTTGTGTGCTAATTTGTGTTCGTTTGATTTTGGTGGCTGCATTCTGTCTTGAATTATATATGAATGCGGCTTCCATGAATATGCGATGTATGCATTTTATCTTTTGCGTCTTAGGTGAGTGCCACAGTGGGAGTTTGAGGTTCTGAGTATTTGTAAGCAGACGGTTTTCAGTGTTTACGTCTATGCATATGCAAGCGCTCTAGTCCTACCTCCGTGTGTGTTTAGTGTTTGCTGTGTGTGTGTGCTCATGTCTGGGTTAATGGGGATAACAGTTCTCCACAGTGATGGAATATTGATGGGACATAAACGTGACGTCCTCTGACAACAGCGCCCCAGAGGGCCATAAAAAATGAGAAGGCTCTCGCATCACAAGCCACCATCAGCAACAGCTATCATTCACCCCACGGCCTCAGAAAAACAAACACTGACCAGGATGAATGTTTCTAAACTAATACATGTATAGTAAAGTAACTGTAATCAGCTAGAACCAGTTACTGTACCCATTTATGCTGTGACAACGTAAGATGAAGATGAAATGATCTCCAAAAGGCATGAAATTAAAAAAGAAACCCTCTTACAAATATTTTAAGCAATGTCAGTGCATTTTTTTTTATTTTAGAGTGCAGGTCAAGATAAGGTCTGGAAGACCAAGACAGGTCAGAACCCCATTCGACTGAAAAAGTCCTCCAGGAAGAAACCACAAAATTAAATGTCTGCATTCTGGATAATACACTGATATTGCTTAAAATATTGCAAAAAGTCTTTCATTTATCTTCTCTCTTCTTTTTACCTTTTGGAGATTATTTCATCTTACACTTGCTGAACTGTTCCCTTTGACCAGGGGCACCAAAACTTTTGCATGCCACTGTATATAAATCTATTAAATACTTTTGTAAGGTTGCTGAAAAGATATCCCCTGGGTTTGCTTCACAACCTTTCATGGCCAATGTACATGAGAAAATGTCAGGACTATTGCCAGCTGGCTCATGGGGGCATTTTATCTTGAGTATGTATAAAAAAAATAAGTATAAAATAGGTAGGTTAGCTTAAAATCTAAACATTATTTTTAAAATTCTAGAGGATCATAGGGGCACTGACGTTTTTTTTTTTTTGTTTTTTTGGAATTTTATTAAACAGCTGTGAGATTTACAACAAACAGATACATGGTAGGCACATGCAGTTACGCATATATTCAAATTAAAGATACTTTTGAGACAGCAAATTTGACAAGGAGCCAAAGATCTTTGATTGCTCAGTTGAGAACAGAAATTCTTCCCCTGGCCTTGGAGACTGGGAGGTTTTCACAAGCTCCAGAAGAAGACAGAGTCTGTGGAACGTGTGAATTGGAAGAGGTTGAAAGTGAAATTAATTTTCTGTTGTGTTGTTCCTTATATGATGATTGTTTTCCTTCTGTTAACTGGACTGGAAATTTGATTTGAAGATGTTTTGCTACCTATCCAGGAAGCTTCTTTAGTTCTGTTTAGGGAAATGTTTGTTGACAAGCCTGATTTGTTCTGGAGCAGTGATAAATAAATCACAAAAAGGATACTATAGTATATAACACATATGACAAACAGGTACAAGTATAGATGTATAAATAGAGAGGTCTATACACACATGAATTAGTTAGGGTTAGGGTCATGTATTACAGGGAAACAGCTTTTTGTACAGCTCAACAAATTTTATACTTTTTATGTTTGTTGGTTAATACAGGTGCTTAAGAAGGTTATTAAAGTAGACAATAGTGAAATCACGGGTAGTGAATGGATTAGTAAATTTTTCTTTATGGATATACAATTTGGCATACAAAATAATGAAGTTAATTACATATTCAAGGGAGGCATTTTTCTGGTCAACATAATAAAATGTATCCTTAAAGTGACTATGACATGCTTTTCTGTTTTTTCTGACTTTTCTACTATGTTGCAAAGGAAAATTCTCATCTTAAACATAGCAAAAAGCACAAACACAAAAGTCTACAGGAAATCCTTTGGAAAAGCAGATCCTGTTCCCATGTCTCGCAAACTCTCGCCTGAGAGACTTTTTTCTCCTTTCTCACTATGATGTTCAAGGAAAACGGACATTCCTATCTTGAAATTCTCACTGTAGCGGAGGCTAAAGACTAAGCTGGCTTTAGCCTCTCACTGTAGTGGGAGCTAAAGGCTAAGCTAGTTTTAACCTCTAGTTTTGGACTGTACTGTATACATTAGTAACAAAGTGACAGTGACGTCACTCATTAATTTCTAAAGGCCAGTTTTGAGGCGAATCGGGATATCACTTCCTGGCTGCCATTTTGGAGCCAAAAACAGAATATAACCATATTTGGACGAAGGGCAGCGGGACCAAATTGAGCTTTCATGCCAGGGGACTCATTGGAACGCTAATACTAGCCGCTAGCTTACTGACACGGTAAAACTTCACCACGCAGTGTCAAACAATGTCATATTATGGTGTTGTTAGTGTAAACCAAGGGGTAACGACCGGGGCTGTTCAGTGAGGCCAATGTGGAAGTAACTTTACGTTGTAATCCCACCACGTGGCCGCTGGGGAATCGATCATCTGGCACCAAGAACCTTTTTTTTCCACAGAGATACATTGGACTTCTATCTGAAAATATTAAGGGAGTACATTTTTTCATGGGTCATCATGGTCTCATCTCTTCTCTTCCAGCTTTCAGAGAGCATGGACGCTTTCTCTATCTCCCCCACCCCACTGATCCTGCTTGCTGTGTGCCGTCTCTGTGTTTGTTTCAAGCTGTGTCAGCATTTCTGCCCAAAACCCAGAGTGTTATAGAATTGATCAGTTGGACCTTAAATCCAATTGACATGCTGTTCTTGAACAGAAAGACGGGTCTGGGGGAACCCGAAATGTCCTCAGGAGATGGAGGCGGCGGGTACGTGGGGGAGACTCATGTCTTTTGCAGCTTTCGACCAAGGATGTGGAGTATATTTATCTATTCGGAACCATGATAACAGGATTTCTGCTGATTGGCATGGGTGTTTTCCTGGTGTACCGTTCAAAAAAGAAAATGGACAAACCTGTTCAAAGAGTGTGCCCTGCAAAGCTTTGTCTCCAATTGGAGCAGGTGGGAAGAGCCCTGGCAACATGGGACAATTTCTGAGTTAAATCAAGGAGGGGTCAACATCTTGGAATCAATGAACATTTGGCTTTTTTCTTGCAACTTTGAGAGTTTTCTCACAAGTTTGCCACATTTTTTTCAGAGAATCTCTGAGTTTTAAACTCCCAAATTGTTGACTTTAAACTTTTAAATATTCAAAATATTACCGTTCCACTCCTCCTTGATTTTTTTTTTTTTTAGTTGAACATGGCCCTAATATGCTGTCGTAATTCACATTTGAAAAATGGATGAGAAATTGTTTCGGGATGGGTTTTTTGTACAAAATATGCAAACAGAATCCGTATTGAAGAGGTTTAAAGATAACTTTGTTAGACAGAAGTTTAAAATTTGTTTTTTTTTTTTGGTCTCAAACAAACTGAATTTGCAACCTAACTTTTGACAAGATATTCCTTTGTCCATGCTAAATGTTTTGTCTTTCACTATTCTGACATACTGATGCAAACACTGACTCTATCCATATGACTACTTTGTTTTTTTTTTTTTTTTTACTCCTGTCCTGTTTGGCAACTGGCCAAGCAGAACTGTAATCTGAATGCCTTGTTGTGCCAGACACATTTGCTTTGCCAAGGAGGAGCTCTGTACACCCACTACAAGCTCCACTGGGTATCATATTTTAATTATTTATTGTTTAATTATTTTGACATAACACAGTAATACAATGCCAGAGCTGATAATTGCAGAAGCCAAACTGACGGGGAGAGTGAGGGAAAGAGAAACAAAGATGGAGGGATAGAGATGGAAAGAAAAGTGGAAAATAAAAGTGAAAACAAAAATTCTTCTGTTTCATCCATGGAGATTTAGTGAATCAATAGCTGCTGCATCTGTAAAATAAAATCACAACAACATGCAACTGCACATGCAAAAACATCAGAAAACAGATACATCAACACAAGGATTATTATGATGTATGTGTGCATGTGTGAGACTGTTGTCTGTGTTTACAACACACAATGCACCTTATAATGAAGGTGAGAAGCCATAACCAGGCCCCCGGGACCAGAGGCAAACAGGGAAGAGTCCTGGTGACCCTGGCTGCCCATCAGCCCCCAGAGGTATTGGGGGCCAGAGGCCACACGCCCCAGTGACCACTGCACCAGGAGGCAGACGAAGGAGACCACAGTCTGAGCTCCCTGCAGCCACAGGACAAGAGACCAGGAGGACCAGAGGCAACAGGCAACCAGCCCCCGACAGCAGCCAGACACCCCCACGCAGACCCAGGCCCACAGTCCCAGGGCTCAGGCGCACAAGAACCAGACAGCACCACCCTCCCCCCAATTTATTGTATAAATTGTAGTAAAATTATATTAATTTTACTACAATTTATACAATACCCTACTTCACCAAAAAACCCACAAGAAACCAAACATAAATCCACCGTCTCCTCAAATTCCCCTCTCTTCCGTCCACTGGTGTTTCCCCAAACAAGGTTGATGGCTCACACCTGGACCTAATTCACACCACAATCATGGGCGGGGCCTCCATGACAATGGTGGACGTTTAAAATCACC
>JAQQAE010022883.1:0-10163 GCA_029823295.1 Pseudamia nigra
CTGTGGATGTTGTACAGTGTCTGTGTTGTTTGTTGTTCTGTCTCTACTCTTTTCTTTTGTCTCTCCTCTCTCCCCTAACCCCAACTGGTCAAGACAGATGGTTGCCTACCCTGAGCCGCTCATTCTGCTGGAGGCTTTTCTCTTCTGTTAAAGGAAAGTTTTCCTCCCCCCTTATATAGAAGGTATAATCTTCGATTGCGATTGGTGCTATACAAATAAAAGCTAATTGAATTGATTTAAGTGTACACCAGTAACAAAACAAGGACCTCAAGCATATCCGGTAAGCATTTATGGTTCTCATTCATACAGAGTAGTTCCAGCTCAAGGATGTTGGCTGGTTTCCTGCTTTAGGTTCTTCCACATTCTGGATTCCTCAAGGATTAAAGTTGAGACTTGACTGATAAATAATACCTTCTAACTTCTTGTAGTATTTGCTGGTAGAATTCAGAATTTATAGGTTCATTGATGAAAAGTCATTCTACTCCAGCAAGAGAAAATCATGTCATCAAATCAAACTATAACTACTGTGTATAGTCCTCTGAAGTTCAACTTTCAGTGGAATTTAAACTCACCTTTTTCAGCCTGTTGAACATTGACAGCTTTGTGTTTTCAGAAATCTTGTGTTTTTGAGATTGAGATTTGATTAGTCTTCAGTCAGTAAGTCCAAATACATGACTGTAATACCTCTGATACACCTTCAAATGAACAGATGTTCATTCATGTCACACAAAAAATTTATAAATTGAATCCTTTTCTACAATGATTTTTATTTTCAACTCTAATCAAAATGTCAATGTCCAATAGTCATAGTTTTAGGTAGTAGTTTTCATTGTGAGAGATTTAATGCATGTGTGTGCAGCACAAAAACCTTAAGCAGTTTTCCTTTAGTGTTTTACCAAATTAACAAATACCATAGGTGAGTCTAAAGCAATGTCTTGCTGCGGTTAAACATTAATGCCTTTAAGTGAAAATAGGTCTACATTATAGTTAACGTGCAATCAGCTGTACCCACGTGTTAAGTTGAATCTTTAAAAAAGTGTTATATAATCTTGTAACTTGTGGGATATTACTGTTTCAGAGTTCTTTCTGACAGGATGCTCTGGATGTAAATTGAAGAGTTTGCATTTCACTGCATGGGTGCAAAGTCAGTGAGGCTGAGCTGTCGGTATCTTTGTAATCTGTTGTCCATCCACTCTTACACATGTCCTGTAAATGAATCTGATACACTGAGCCGCATGTGAAACGCTCTCAGTCTCATTATCCGTGCTCTTTATTCGAGAGTGGAGCAGCTCTGCCTCTAATACAGATGTTCTCCTGATTCTCTGGATGGAGGCAGAGACTTAGGGGCTCGTACCTGCCAAGTGCTGGAGTCTGCAGCGAGTACAGTAATCTGAATAACGGCTTTTACTGGCTGGAATGTATTGACCTGGCTTCCGATTTAGCAACTCATTCCTAAAGCTCCTCGTCTCCCCCGCCCCCATCAGCCTCCTCTTCCTCCCTCAGCGTTTTCATCTCCGCTGTGCTGTGCTCTCATATCGGCAGCTGCATCATTCCACCCTGCTGGGTTATTGGGATGCACCTCTCCTCTGTGTGTCATTGGGTGGTGTTTGACTAATTGTTATCGACTGATTGTATTCTGGGCTATTTTTTATTCTGCTGATTGTACTCCACTGCCACATACTGTAGGATGTTCTCATCTTCATCCAGAAACTCTCTGCTCTCACCCTGGTCGTCCATGGAGCAGCCGGACTCTGAAGTGTTGGACATCAGCACCAAAGTGCAGATGCATGGCGTGCTGTGGAAGAGGCCCTTTGGACGCCCATCGGCCAAGTGGTCCCGCAGGTGAGAGGGAGGATTTAGGGCATTTTAATGCTTTAATTTGATATAGAGCTTTTTGTTGTGTTTTTCTCTTGGTGGAGGAGGGGTGGGATTTTTTCCATCTTCTGAAACTCATTTGGAAAAATATAAAACAAGACAGTAGCATATTTTTATTGCACCTGTGAGATGTGAATTTGAATGGAAACAACTGGTTTGTGTTGGATGACAATGCAAAATGGCAGTATTTTCCTGCAAGCAGATTCATATCAGTTTTATTTACAACATTATAAGAAAATATCACAATATCATGAACCACAGATTTACCCCAGAGGCTTTATAACATGTCATATATGGAAAAACTATACCAACAGCACCCTATGTACTTTGACAATTAGTTTGATTAAAGAAAAACTCCCTCCATGTAAGGCTGAAAAGAATCACAAAGTGTATGCAATCAGTAAATGGAATGAATATTGGATTTTCTTGACCCAGACCGTATAAAATGACACTTTTCTCTTGTGTTTAAAGCAAACACTGTCTTTGATGCTACATAACTTCACTTATCCATATGCAAATGTGAATATCACCAGTGTAGATATATTGAAATTTGTTATATGAAATATATCAAGATATGAAGTGTAAACATATCTTGACATGTGTAAGTACATGTATGTGTATGAAATTGGAACCATTATGTATGTCAATATGATATTTCTGTGCAGGAGTAATAAGATGACAAAGTCAGAAATCATAAAATGCATATGTTTTTATGCTAGACATGATATGAATTAGATGATCACTTGATATAATTATCCAAACAGGATGTACTTACCCAGAGACATGGTCACATCCCAAAGTACTGTACATCCAGGCTGGATACACATTTTTATTTGGGTGTTGAAAGAGCAGGATTGGTACTGAATGCTCTTAGTTTATGTAACAGCTAAAACTACAATACACAGTGGATTCAGAAAGTCCACTTGCAAAGAACTAACTCTGTATAACCATTCCAATTTGCTTGTGTCACAAAGGTTAAAGTCATTTTGTTCTGTTTAGTAAATCGTCATATGGTTTCTGCTCAGACAGATAGATATTTTTAAGATGAGACTTTCATCCCATCCTGGGGGAATTTCTTCCTTACAGCAGCAGATAGGAATGAAACGGAAGAATAAATTGTGATGCAAGTGCAAGTCACACTATACGCATGTTCACAGCAAACACAGAAAAAGTGACAGAAAAGGTGGTATATTTATTTTGCGTATGATTGCAACATGGATTACACTAGATTGTATACACAGCAAATGATGAGATTAAAAACTTTTAAACAGATTCAAACAGTGAGATGAATTCAGTCAAAAGAGAAAGTTTGTTTTAAAGGCTTATACTCTGTCAGGAAGGGCATCCGACATAAAAAACCTATGCCAGATCAAACATGCGAATCATTGGTACTTCTCTGTGGCGACCCTTGAGGGGAGCAGCTGAAAGGAGTAGAAGAAGAAGATACTCTGCTCTGTCTTATTGAACCATTAAGCATTTAACAGTAAAAATGAACACGGCGGTGACACGTTTCATCAGATTTGTGAACATTACCGGATGCTGGTTCCTTCTTAGCCCCACAGGATTCACTCACTGCTGCTTTCATTGTCTTCCCTCGTCCAAAGATTCTTCATCATCAAAGACAGTTTTTTGCTCTACTATGCAGAGGGTGAGAAGAAAAACTTTGAGACCAACAGGTACTTCAACATCCACCCAAAGGTGAGCATGAAACTGAACAAATAAAAATGATTGTGGGGCAGGCAAAATATCCATGGTCATTCAGCAGGTTTTAGCTATAATGGAGTGAAACTGACTGTTGTACGTGTTTCTCAGGGAGTCATTCCTTTGGGAGGATGTGTGGTGTCTACCAGTGAAAACATGGGCATGCCTTTTGCCATTGAGATCAACTTGGAAGACTTTACTGTAAGACTGTGATCCTGCTACACATGTACTGTCAGAGTTTATTATCAAAGCTCTTGCATGGGCACTCTAGTGACATATCTGACTAATAATGACTAGGACCCAAGACTTAATTCCAGCACTCACAATAGTCTGAAATTTCTTCCAAATATATTCCAATGAACTGATTAAGCAGCTGGTGAAATTATATTTCACTGCAAATTTCCTAAAATCACCTGCTGTGCACAAGACTTGGAATGCATTCTTAATTCTTTGTTTCATACTAGATCACAATTACTGGTGAAGACTATTTGTTCAGCCCTAGAAACAGAGATTTAAGATGAGTGAAACTTGGGTCTTGTGCAGATGAATGACAGTGAGGCTCAAATTTGACAGTGAGGGTGCATGAAAAAGTATTTGTCTTTCATAGGAGTCTACAGACTGTTTTTTTTATGAGAAGTGAGCTTGTACACCCACTCTGTGTCACATTCATGAAACTCATTTTACTGCACACTGTATTTTAGCACAAGGCTGGACAGACTGATCTGGTTTGTCATAGTTTGTGGGTTGTTCTCCCTCACTTATAATAAGCCAATGCTATACTTAAGTTAGGTTCTGTGATGAGGGAAGAGGTGATAGTAGTAAAAAGAAGATCAAATGCTGATGTAAACTGTTGATCCATAAAACAGAGTACCGTAGTCCTGGCTGCTGAGTCTGAGGAGGAGCAGAGCCAATGGATGGAGATGCTCCAGGAGTCAGGCAAAGTGTGAGTACTTACTTCACATAAAAATGTCTCAACTTTTAAGAAATAATTTGTAATATGTTGTATATAAAGCATCCATCCATCCATCCATCCATCCTTCCACCCATCCTTCCACCCATCCATCCATCCATCCATTATCCATCCATTCACTTGCAAGGGCAACAGCCTAAGCAAGGAAGCACAGACCTTTTCTGTTTTTCTTGTTGTTTTATTAAATTTACTGTGTTGACCAACAGCACATGGAAGAATTCTCAGCTGGGAGAGGCCATGATTGAAAGTCTGGAGGCGCAGGGGCTGCAGCTCGCCAAGGAGAAACAGGAATATCTGGGTAAATGAGGAAAAATACATAAACATGCTGTAGGCTTGTGTAGTTGTGGGGCAGATTAAGTAAATCATTCTTTTTCTAGATAAACTGATGGAAGAAACTGAGGAGCTCAGTCACCAAAGAGCACAAAGAGAAGTGAGTATAGTGTTTGTACACTTTGAAAATGTCCTCACATAGTAGGTATTGTACTTTTTTCCTCTTCTGTAACAAATACTTCCCATCCATATTCATGTCTTTGTTAATTATTAAAATCTATTGCTTTTCAGCGTAATTGAATGTGATCCTAAATGATGTTTTCCTTTGTGCGCCTACAGGAGTTGGAGCGTCTGAACCAGGTTCTGGAGGAAGAGAAAATTAAGTTTGAGGAGGTGGTGATGGAGCTGAAGGTTGAGCAGGAGCACATCAAACAGTAGGAACTTTTTGATTTTATATGTTCTGTCTTTAAATACCGCAGAAGCTCTCTTTAGATACATCACAACATTAGTTTTAGTTTTATGTTATGTATATATGGTCACAACAGAGACCTGGATGGCACAACCCAGTCCCTTAAAGGTGTGGAGAATGAAAAGGAGGAGCTGAGTAGCCTGACCATCATGCTGCAGAAATCTATTGAGGTAAGAGAGAAATATTTTGTAACATTAGACATAATCAGATTAATTTGTAATGGAACTAAAAAAAAGAAAATATGAATTAGAACAAAATAGCACTTTTCCTCCAAAGTTCATATTCCCTGTTGTACAATTAAAATATTGTACCTTTAATAAGCTGTAGCAAATCATATTTACTGTCAGGCATTCAAGGCTCATGCTACCTGAAGAGCAAAATTCTGCTCTAAAACTAAACAAAAATCAATCAAGCCATTCAAAATGAAAATAAAAATATGAAACTGAAAGACTTTAAAAACATTAAAACCTGTTCCTCATTAATTTTTGTTGATTTTGTGGGTTGTTATAGTCATTTTTGTTCATTCTCTTGGTTATTTTGCTCAGTTTTATTCATTCAGTGGATTATTTTATTCATATGGTTTATTTAGTGGATATTTTTGTTCGTAGTGTTGATTATTTTATTCATTTTTATTCATTTGGTGGATATTTTTGCTCAGATTGTTCATTATTTATTTATTGTTTCGTTCATTTTCTTGATTATTTTTGATCCGTTTGAATCATTTGATGAATATTTTTGTTCCTATTGTTCATTACTTTATTAATTTTATTCTGTTTTTCTTGATTACTTTGATTATTTTGTTTATTTTTTAAATAAATTTTTGTCCTTATTGTTTATTATTTCATTCGTTTTTGATCTTCTTCTTCTCCTTTCGGCTGCTCCCCTCAGGGGTCGCCACAGCGAAATACCAGTGATTCGCATGTTTGATCTGGCATAGTTTTACATCGGATGCCCTTCCTGACACAACCCTCATAATAAAAATTTTTTGCCATCACTAATGTCCCATCACTAATGTTCCATATCATTTTCTTAATTATCTCATTCAGCTTTGCATCAGGTTTTTTTCATTGTTTTAGTAATTTTGTCAACGAGCATAGCGGATCACACTATTTCATGGAGACCTCTTCTTATGTTGTAGTGAAGAAAAATAGCTCAAAATAACATACTTATATAAGTCGGGGCTATTGTAATTTGTTGCCAGCACCACTGTAGCTAAAAGAGCCACTGGAGAGGAGCTAATGAAGGCAGAGCTGCATGTGCATCTCTTTCATTTTTTTCTTGCCAGGAACTCTCTCTGGAAAAACAGCGAACTCTGGAGCTGCTGGGGGTGAAGGAGCAGCAGGAGAAGGACACTGGGATCAGAGAGGATGACTTGAAGCTTGAGGACAGTGAGGAGCATGAAGAGATGGAGCTGTTACAGGGCCTGAGGCACATCGAGGAGCAGATGAAGATACTGCTGAATGAGAAAGAACAGGCTGAGGAGAAGTGAGTAAACCTGAGAAACAACACTAGGATTACTGGAAATAACTATTTATTTTGGATTTATGTGTGTAATGTTGTAAATGGCTATGTAGACTTGTTTCTATGCAGATTTATTATGCATATGATGAGACATTTTTCACCTAAAAACCACCACCTTCTTCTAACCCAGGAGTCATTTTGGCCAAAATCCTTCAGTTCATGTCTGTCTGGAGCTGCAAACATTTTTAAAGCAATTTAAATGCAGGTGACAAAGTCTATTTACCGTAGTCTATGTCATGAGAACCAGTTTGACTACATGAGTACGGTACTATTCTTTCTACCAAATGTTTGCTATGCTGCAATAGGATATTTAGTCATACACAGTTGAGAGAATAATGCAGTGTTCTGGTGCATTTCTGAAATGACACAGCTATAAACTGAGGACTCCTCCAGCACTACAGTAAAGAAAATTTTTGACATTTTTGCGTTTTTACTGGCAAACTCCATGTTAAACAAATCCAAAACTTATGGCGAAAAAATACACTAC
The DNA here is from genome assembly GCA_029823295.1 of Pseudamia nigra. NCBI lineage: Eukaryota > Metazoa > Chordata > Actinopteri > Kurtiformes > Apogonidae > Pseudamia > Pseudamia nigra. The sequence goes on from JAQQAE010022883.1 coordinate 7,294, forward strand.
AGTAGTAAAAAAATCTCTGCAGGCAGGCCTAGTTCAAGTTAAGCGCAGTAGTACTATACTTAAAAAAAAAGTTAAAAATAATGTATGCATGTAACATATGGTTCATATTTTAATTGACATAAACATTTTTACTTGATGCACTCTACTTGAGCCACTGGAGAGGGATGGTATGGTTCAGGTTTACATAATCCGTCTATAACCCCATTAATCAAATATACAATGTCAAAAATAATGCAGTGCTATTAACATTTACTTTGACTAGAATTTCATTGCAGAGCTTTAACACATGCATGTACATATTTCACATTTTATCCATCAGCATCATTGTATTTAAAAATAAACAACCATTCCTCAATTTCAGGCCTGCAACACAATTCAAAAAGGTGGGACGGTGGCTATTTATGTCTGAATCATTCTAAAAATATGTGATTTGAAACGTCAGATGTGAACAGGTGACTTTTAAATATAATTTGGTACATAAGCAGTATCCAAGAAGAGGTTGCGTATTACAATCTTTTGACAATCAACTTTATGAATTTGGGGCTGTATAAATATTAAGAACAGTGATGTTTATGGTCGTAGTGTTTTGGCATCAGGCCTCTGCTTTTTCCAGTGAAGCTGTGCTAATGGTACAGATGATGTAAGCCCAAGTGGAAATGTGTATTGATCCCTGTATAAGCAGCCCATTGATGAGCATCCATGAAGTGCGATATGACAGCAACAGCTATTGACTCTGAGGCACTAATGTTCAGTTACGAACACTGCAAACTTATGATCGTTAATGTTTGTTTCCACAAGCTCTGTCTTCACTTTCCTCCGTGCATCACTTGGCTGACCGATACGGTAGAAATAAACATAAATCTAGTCCTGTTGGGCTTTTACGCACTGTATCATGTAGAAATATGCTTGTAAGATAGAAAACATGCTTCATAGTGCAGTAAAAGTGGCAAACCCTGATAATGATGAAGAATTAGAATGAGTGTACTGTACAAAAAACAATGCTTTGGAGTTATTATACAGCACTACAGTACACCCAGGAAATCATGCCATCATGCAGGTAAGAAAATACACTTTAAGAAATTTAGATGAAGTTTTCACAGCTGCAGTCATGGCCAGCTGTACCAGATGATTTTATGACACTTTTTAATGTACAGAATTGACAAACTATCAATGGTTTTTGAAACACTACATATCATTATAGTATATTTAATTAATTTAATCAGGTTTACATTGAAGAGAACATGTACCCATCTCATCACTGACCGTAATGTGGAAAAATAAGCTCCTCAGTCCAAAATAAATGGATAAAACATTTGGTTGCAAAGGATACATGATTAGAATCATCGCAGTCTCTGAAGAGATTGATGCGATTGCTGACAGTTAAAAGCTTTGTAAAAGCTGCTGATGTTTTGACATGTTTTTATTTTGAAATTCAGTGCCCATTCATTCCAGTGGGATAAATATTTGAAAAAGCTGTACATTTTGAAAAGATGAACAAAATATAAACATAAAAAGTAAAAACAGATGTGTCATCAGTGATGTGAGCACTTTTGTTTTTTTGTAGCACAAACTACAAACTACCAGCAATCACACAACTAACCTTTTATCAACTTCTGTTTTAATCTTTGAATGGCATTTTTCATATGTGTTTGTGTGTTCATCTGTGTCCCGTAAAGCTCACTGACCTCACGGTGACAATTTAGTCTTTTTTTCAGCTGTCAGAATTTAATGAATGAAATAAACTAAGCTAAACTAAGACTGACTAAACAGAACTTGTGGACTTTGTTTTCTAATGTCATAATGGATGGAAGTTGATGCATTTCATTTTCCCTGTTGGACATGTGGGTGTGTTTTGCAGGCTCAGGGAGAATGAGCAGCGGGCTAAAATCCTGCAGGAAGAGCGGGAGTACTACTCGATTCAGGCCCGGACGCTGCAGCAGTCACTCACACAGCTCAGTGTGGACAAACAGCAGACGGAGGTCGAGCTTAAGGTAAAACAGAATGAGTCAGCTCAGCTTAGTCTGCAGAACACAGCACTTAAAAGCATTTCACTCAGTTTCATTGAACTGTCATAATGAAAATTGCAAGTAACATTACTATCGTGATTTTTTTACCACTGTTATTTCTAACATAAGATCAGTCCTTCTACCAGGCTAGTAGACATAGAGAGCATAGTAGTTAACACATGTACAGTTTTAATTCTAATATATTCCTCTGGCCAGGAGCTCCATATGGGGGAGAAAAGAGATGACAATTCTAAGGGCTCATGACTGACAGGGGCCTTGGAAAATATGAAAAGTATGAACCTACTGTATCACCAAGGGCGTAGATTTATTCTGAATATTGGGAGGACAAAATAATCAAGAAAATGAGGGAAAAATTAACAAAATAATTAATAAAATTAATAAAAATGAACAAAATAATTAAGAATATTAGTAGACATGAACAGACTACAAAACTGAAGAAAATAATCAAGTCAATGCACAACAATGAACAAACAAACCAAGAAAATGTGAAAAAATGAACCAAAATAACCACAAAAATAAGGAAAAACTGGGCAAAATAATCAAGAACGTAAACAAAATGAACAAAAATGATCAAGAAAAAAATAAAATGAACAAAATGAGGGAAAATAAGCAGTAAAATAAAAGAAAATATACCAAATAATCAAGTAAAAATAACAAAAATTATGAAAATATGCAACAAAATCAACTTGGTGTAAAAATTTGGTGTAAGGTACTAATCATTTTGTTAAAAATTCTAATAATGTTGTAATTATAAACATTATTAAAATATGTAAGATTGCTTGCACATTCCTCATCAATCATAAAATCTGTTGTAGGTGGTGGGGCCCAAAGTGCTATTTATTT
>JAQQAE010022884.1:0-10163 GCA_029823295.1 Pseudamia nigra
GTGCTTGGTTACAATGGATGATCACTATCTAGATCATTTACACAGCCTTGACTTAATATTTCTTTAATTGCAGTGAAATGTGACTGGTGTGATGTGGCTCTATGTAAATAAATCAACATCTTGTAACTTGTTATTTTCAGCATAAAATATAAATAGAGATAATACGATATCAACAGCCAGATGATTACACTCAAAACAGACGTGCATTTCACAGTTCAGATTTTACACTGAGGCAAGAGGCTGTGTGAGTAAAACGTGTTTGCCGACTTATGCAATATCAACAAAAGTCAAAAAAGTATTACAAATGTGTAGACATGATCTACTCACAAAGGCCGCAAAAAATGAACAAAGTAATCAAGCAAACAAGTAAAGATGAACAAAACAATCAAGAAAATAAATGCAAATGAACAGAGTGATGAAGAAACTGAAACAATTATCTGAGAAAATGAGGAAAAAAGCAAATATAACAGTCAAGAAAGTGAGGAAAAATTGACCCAAATAATCAAGAAAGTGAAAAAAATGACCAAAAAAAACCAAAAAAGAAAATAAGGAAAAATAAGAAACCAAAATTTGCAAAAATATACCAAATCATCATAAAAAATTAACAAAAATAAAAAATAAGAGATAAAATGAGCAAAAAAAGAGCAGAATCATAATTTCAGACTCATTTGTTAAAAAAAGATGTTTAATTCTGAGGAGAAAAGAAGACACCTGCTATTTTGGTCACTGGTCTTAATAATTCATATGTTTCAGATCTCCTTTTATTATAACTTACTGAATCCTTCGTGGGTGAAACATTAAGATGGCATTTTGAAAATTAAAATCCAGGCCCATCAACAAGTCTCCAGTGATATTCACAGAAGAGCTGACAGCAACATCTGTGGCATTTTAATTCAGCCGCATGTAATGCCGGTGGGAAACGAACTCTGGATATCAATATTCAAACGATGCAGGCTTTGTGGACATGTTTGACAGGGCACCATCGAGGTTTTGTGGGACCACCTCTGAAATTCCCAAATCCAAAAGAAAAATGTGCTTTCATGATGAATATCACCGTTCTACATTGTTGATTTTGGTTGAAGACTTGTACCGGCCTTCACTTTCACATTAGCTGTGTAGTTTAGTCTGATGAACATTTCTTGGTTTTAAAAAAGTTTAACATCACCTTTCCTCCACTTTGTTAGATATAACCTATAATCACTGTTACAGTATATGGAGTTATTTTTGTTCCTTTTAAGACTTGCTCACTCAACTAATCGGCAGATATCCACTTTGATTTCGGTAGCTGCAACATGTTACCCCATATTTTGCCATCTGTTATATTTTAGAGTCCAAACAGTTGCTGTAAACTAGTGCTGCATAAGAAAAAAGATTTAAGATTTGAATGATATAACAGACCATGTCTGAAATGGAAACATTTTCATTCTGTGCAAATCTGGATCTGAAACTGACAACACAAACAACCTCGACAACAAAAATGACATAAGAAATTATGCAGAACATCTCTTTGGTAAACATTGTACTCATTTCCTGCTTTTCTGTGCAATATAACAGTGAGTTCAAAATTTGATTGCTATCCCTAACTAGAAAGCACTCAGAGCACAGACAGTTGAGTTTCTCTTCATAGTGAGAATCTACCAGTATCATTTGAACCTGTGCTCATTTCCCCCATAATATTATTGCACCAAAAGTAATATTCTTACATTTATTTCACCCTCATTATGGATTGTGTGACCATGAAAACCTACCATTAGCATTTGGAATCACATGCATATCATTATTAGTTCAATAATTATTCACCAAAAATAATAATATTTCCATAATGGTGGTTTTCTTCTGGATCTAGCTCGGTAAATGTCGAAGGGATGTCAAATCTGCGGGCACATTACTGAATCAGCAGACTTCCCGCTACTATTTAGTGACTGTTTACAGTAATGTGTATTGCAATAATCCACTGCTCACAGTAAGATTTCACCAGTGAGCTTTAAGGGGAGTGTTAGCTGGCTGCTAAGGCTGTATATATTAGTGGACAAAGTGACTGTGACGTCACCCAGCGGTTTCTGAATGGATGTTTTGAGGCCACTGTGGTGTTCCATTCCTGACGGACATTGTAGAGCCACAAACAGGATGCAACCATATTTGGACAAAAGGCTACAGAAGCACAGTATATGAGCTAATGCTAATACGGAGCTTACAGATGTGATAAAACTTCACCAAGCATTTCCAAACAAAGTTATATCACGGTGCTATTAGTGTAAACACTTTGTGACTATAGTGACACGTCAATCAAACCCCAGCACAGCAGTGATTTGGTGGATTATTTGCTGTAATATCTTAATAACAGAGCAAAAAGTTGAAGATGATCACTTATTACAGACCATGAGTCATGACAAAAATGTATTCACCTAGTATTTTCAGAGAGAAGTCCAGTGTAACTCAATGGGAGCCAGGGCTTCTTGGAGCCCACTGAACGGTGCCCCATCAACCTCAATGTACAGCCCTGGTCACTGCCTACCAGTCACCCATCATTCTCATGCATACACTGAGCATTGCAATGGCTTAGAAAAGCTACAGATCACACAGCCAAAAAAGTAAGTAAGAAGAAAACAACAGAGCAAGAAAAAATAAGAAACTGACAGTGATCCAAATCCAGCACGAGTTAACATTGGACCTGCATTTCCAGTGGAGAGCGCTATGGAAGTAAAAGTTTTAACCCCAATTCGGAATTAGCGTGATTTCTTTAGGGGAGATAATTATCTTTATTTGTCTTTGACTTAATTTTTGAGTGTTAGAAGCTCACAAATCGAAGACAGTGAGGTTTGCAGTAATGTCTAAATGCCACATGAGAGAAGCAAACATGGATGATCAGCTGTGACCAGCTGCTAATTGCAATCAGTTTAATGTTAGATTTATTTATCACACTAATTATAGTGGTTGGCATGGTTTACAAAGGTTTTGTGACTGCTATGCGCAACTGATTTGTATGTAGTTGTGTGATTAATAGTGTGCATGCACATTTTTTACACCTTCTAGACCTAAGTTAAACACCAAGAATATGTATGCAGCCCAATAAACCTCTAGAGGTGTTTTGTAAGACAAACCAACCTTGTGTCTGAATGTTCAGTCCTTTTTTGACCACAAGAGTCACGGGAATGTACACCTGAAAAAAATACTGAGGAAGGAAGGCAGAGTTAGAGATGAGAAAGACTGAAATTGAGTAGATGATCTAGGAAAGATGACTGAAAATTCAGGAAATCAGTCAGTGGAGTTAATGAAAAAAGCTGCAAACAGAGAGACAGCAGGTGTTCAGGGCTTCACTGCTCTGATGGCGTCTCTGAAGAGCAGCCTGGACAGGCTCATTTAGAAGATCAAAGAGAAGCACAGGACGGCAGAGAAACCGGCAGAAGACTTCATCACAGACCTCTGAGGCCGGCCGCACACAGTCAAACGCCACTGATCCCAACTCAACTCTGTGAATTCGGTCGCCTCGTACACGATTGAACGAACCCCGCACACAGCTGCCGAGTGACACCGCGACTCACGCATAAAAGGAATATTATAGAGAAGCAGAGCCTTTCAGATGTAAGGATGGGCAGAGGTTCACCAATCTGCGACCAACTAAGTAAAAAAATGCTCAAAGTAAAATTGCAAAACCTTGAAGATCCCATCATCTACCGTGTATGATATCATCAAAAGATTCAGAGAATCAGGAAGGTCAAAAGTCAAAACCGGATGCTCGTGATCTTTGAGCCCTCAGGTGGCACTGCATTAAAAACAAACATGAGTCTCTAATCAGTGCATGTGCTCAGGAACACTTCCAGAAATCACTGTCTGTGAACACAGTTCACCATGCAATCCACAAATACCATATTTGAACATCATAGAGAAACGCTGCCATCTTCTCAGGGCCAAAGCTCATGCAAAATGGTCTGAGGCAAAATGAAAAACTGCTCTGTTCAGATGAATACCTCATTTAACAGACCACAGAACAGTGACCTTCAGCCTTCCTACTGATTCTGTGACTCTTTTGACATTAGAATTTCATTTACATCCCTGCTTTTTTGGAATTTGGATTCTTCCATATAAACCGAAGTACTTGCCACGTATGTTAAATGGATTTGCGTAACTGTCATTAATCACAATTAAATAGCTACACTTGTTTTAATTTAATAAATGTGTGAACATGGTATTATGGTTAGATGAATTAAATCATTGTCTGTTACTACTGAGTTTATAGGACATACTGTGTTTCACCTATTAACATAGCAGCAGCATTTTTGCGCAAATAAAAACCAGTGAAAGGTCTGTCACTATATGAGAAAGTGACTTTTTAAAACGTCGAATGTCTCATTGATTTGTATTGATGACTTGTCACTTTGTTTTGTGGGTCAGTAACCATACCTTTTATTCCCTTGATTTCAAGAAGCACATTAATTACCCCTAATCACAATGAATCCTTTAATTACAAATTGACTCCAGCAGCAGTACATTCTCCTCCACCTCTCCCTCGTCTCGCTCTTTGTGTCCTGTTTGTGTAGAGGCCTGATTGTTGTTCAATCTTCCTTCCATTTCCAGACATTCGATATTTGTTACTTGGCTGGTGGGTGAGTCTACTTCACCGAGTAAAAGGAGCATGAGAGCGAGAGAGTCAGAGGGATAAACACACAAAGACATGAACTCAGTCTGTGGCCTTCAGCTCCTCTGGCAGACTGATCCAGCTGCTCGGGCACAGTTCTTAATCCTGACCTGAGGACAACTTAAAGGCTCGATGTGCAGCAACCGAGGCACCTAAAAGGATGTGGCTTAAAAGCGTCTCTGATATGTATTCAGGGGCTAGACTGTCGAGTGATTTAAAATTCGAGAGCTGCATCTTAATGCCTAAACTAACCTGAAGCCAACATGGAGACTTTTAAACAGGTGTTCTCTTCTTCAGGTCTGACTCAGCACTCCAACTGCTGAATTATGACGACGTTCAGTTTACTCAAAGCTTCTTGGGCCCGACAGACAAAGAAGCATTACATTAGCAGAGTCCATTAGAGATAAAGGCACTTATAGTCTTTTGGTTTCAGACTTTGAGAAATTACTGCGTCTTGGAAAGAATGAATGTAGTTTCAGTCGTATTTCTAATGTGCGTTTACTGTTCAGATCAGAAAATATACTACGATTAGTAGATTTGAACCTGACATTTTGAGAGGCGGCAGTAGGACAGGAGGTAGGACAGGTCGTTCTATCTGTCCTTGGACTAGACACTGTGTTGGTGACACTAGTGTACGAATGTGAATGAATGTTTGGTGGTGATCAGAGAAGCTGATGGCGTGGATTGGCAGCCACATTTCTGTCAGTCTGCCCCAGGGCAGCTGTGATGCAATATAAATCCATTGTTCTTCCTTGTCTTATTATTATTATTTATGATCTAAAAGAGAGTTGGGACTAAAAATGTGAATAATAAACCGGCATGTTTATTTTACCACATTTAAATTCTAATTAGAGATTATTGTCAAGGTGAACAGATAGTGGACTTCTAAAAGGCTAATATAAACACAACAAAAAAAGTATCTGACAATATCACAGAATCCCTGAAAATGGCTAAAAATTTGATTTCAATTCTAGGTTGTTTTGTTTTATTACTGTGTTTTCTGTATTACATTTCTCTGTTACAGATGATCTATGTGTCATTTAAAAGATAAGGAAAGTTTGCTGGAAAACTGTTGACACATACAGTGAAAGTGTGCAATTATAAAAACGACAACTGGAAAGTCTGCAACACTGTGACTTTGTCTCCATACTCATACTCCATGTTCAGAGCTGCAGAGGAGAGAGAGAGAGACAGAGTCATCCTTACAATCTAAACTTCTCCTCTCACGCTACTTATGACCCAAATAATGTTTAAAATCACCTGGTCACAACAATTTTAAGTCATTTTTAGCCCTTAACTGTCCCTGTCCGATCAGTTTCTGTTCACTTAACGGACTAAATACGTGGAATGGCTGTGTATTTCCTAATTAAACGGCAATGACTAGACAAAAAATGAAATATGTCATCTTCATATTGTCTACAATGAAATTCAAAGTCAAAGTAAATTTTAGAAATGTACCATTATTGTCCATTTGCTTTCAATACTGTTTGAATTTATGATTTGGGTTGTAAACTGATATCCATCATATGTAAACAATGACATAATTTTTGTGTTTTTATGTCATAACCTTGAAGGGAAAGGACGCCACACTAAAGTAGTCTTCCAAAAGTGAAACCAAAATATCGTCCCTGGGGGCTTATTGTTCTTCAGATGATAACACTCCCTCATTCTTCGTTTTTTTTTTTTTAGGGAGATTCCAAGTTCCAACTTAAGTTTTTTGTCTTCATAAAATCCGTGTTTGGCAGCTGCAATGAGAAATTAAAGGCCAAAATCAGCAATAAACCAGACAGATGGCTGGTGGGTGGATGAAAAGTCTGTGTGTATGCTGTGCACACTCCATGGCAAATTATGTGACCAGTGGAGTTTGACTTGATTCTAGCAGAAACAGCAGTATTACAGAGTCAAATCCAGTAGTGAATAGCAACACACCTTTTATTTAAAGACCAAGATAATGAAGACAGAGGATGATGATGATGATGATGATGACAGCAAGTCAATAGCCAGGGTTCCCAGTCATTTCTTCAAATTACTTTCCAGGACTTTTCCAGGAAATTTTAAGCTGCTACAGTATGACAGACATGTTATTACACCATAAACAAATACATCCTCCTGATGTCCCATGTTCACATTCACAGACCACCACTAGCAACACTCTTCAACTGAAAGTCACCAGGTTTGTCTGTAGGTGCTTCTTTGGATCTGAAAAGTCATAAAAATGATCAAATGAACAAAATAATAACAGCATGTAAAAAAAAAAAATCAACAAAATAAGAAACAAAATGAGAAAAATGAGAAAAATAATCAAATGTTAACAAAAATGTTCACAAAATACACTTCTAAAACAATTTTCCAAGACAACTTAAGCTTTTCCAGGACATTGGACCCACCCGTCCCCCCATTTTCCATATGTTTTCCATGACTGGAAAATTGGCCAATAATTGTCCAGGTTTTCCATGATGTGTGGGAACCCTGATTGCCTGTCCACAGCATTGTGCACATTCACTACTTCAATTCACAGCTTTTCCTGGTGGGACGTTCCCAGTGTGCTAAATTAAGCTTTGTGAATGTGCATTTCCATGTGTGCACTGATGATTTGTAACAAATTCATTACTCCCTAGATGTAACCGCCTGTGAGCTGTGAACAGATAACACCAACACAATCTCAGTGTAGCTCCCGTCCACAAAAACACACATAAAACTCACAAATCACTGCTCTAATGCCTCCACTCTGGATAATTGAGTTTTCTCATTCTGTTCTGCTGACAGAAATATAAACACGGCGGTGCCATAAATGTCCTCCGTAAAGCCTGTAACGTATGATTTCGCTGCTTCGACTGATGGGAGAAATAAGGTATCCACAGCTTTATGCGCAAAGATGGTAACATATAAATGACAAACCTGGAGTAACAGGGATCAGCTGGATATGGAGGAGGAGATATCGGGGAGGAGCATGTTTGTTAAGCAGTCAGTTCGGTTTACAGAAAATAATGATGAGTGCTGACTCCATAAGCATTGTGTGACTCCGAGGTGATATTTGTTCTCCTGTGTGAACCCCATAAATACGTGCTTATCCTCACTTGAATGAGGATGAATTGCAAAATGAGTTGCCAAAAAACATTTCATATGGACACTGTTTCCCAACCTTCATTGCTGCCTGAAGCATTAATACAATTACGGCATCCAAAATGAAAAAAAGGGATTTTGAATTATGATATACAGTACAACTGATCCAAATCAACCTTGACTGTGAAATGCAAGGATTAACATTGAAGAACATTTTCTTGGCACCTTGAGGAGTGCATATGTTGTGTTTGTGCATGCATATTTTGATTATGAAGGGGAAACACTGAGCTGTCAGTATACCTATTTGATGTTGAGGCTGCCTTGCTGTCAGTAAAAGTGAGTAATGGTGATGACTCACTGCCAGTTTAACCTTGACTTGACAACCCTCACTCGGATTAAAATGTCACGGATGGCTTCTGGTGTGGAGCTTCTCGAACTGGCACCAAAAATGAGTGAACATCTGCAGCTTTTCCTGTGTTCTTTTGCAAATTTGTATTTCATTTGCATGTACTATTTCAGGATAATCACTTGTACTCATAAGAATGCTGAGCATCTACGGAACATTCGGGGGGTTAAGGGCCTAGCTCAAGGGCCCACAGTGGTGGTGATGAGGGTGAGGACATGGTGGCTTTCACATTCTGCCCCCAAATCTACTACTAGTCCAGGGATTCAAACTAGCGACTTTCTGGTCACTTTTTTAAGTATTTTTTTTAATCAGCAAGTATAATTCCAGTTTGTGTTATGTCAATGGTAAAATCATTACCAGGGGAGCTGTATGGGGAAGAAAAGTGATGATGATTATAAGGGCCCATGACTGACAGAGGCCCGAGAAAATAGAACTTTAGTGAGTTTTTCACTATAAACATAATAGTTTCTTGGCATTAGATTTTTTTTCCATTTTTTTATTCCACATAATGCTCCATAGAGTAAACAAAATTATGTTATTTTGAGCACTATTACATGTTATATTTTATCTGTATTTGTTGTAAGGTACCAATCATTAGAAAAAAATCTAATAATTTTACGATCACAAATATTATCAAATGTGAAAGATGGCAGGTACATCTGCATAAAATCTATTTTTAAAGTTTACAGCATTGAAGGTGATATTTTTTTATGGGGCCCCAAATCCCTGGCAACACCCCTGATCTTTAACAAAACAACAAAACTAGCCAGTCTTGTTAACAGAAAATGAGACCTGATAAAAATGACAGCAAAGTCAAAGTGTGCTGCGTCTTCACTGATGACATAAAAGAAACTGAAAGTATACAGGACATGTCTGTAGTTTTGGTCAGTTTATTTCATACCCAAAATAACTATTTTTGGTTGATATTAAATCTGTGTGACAAAATTTATATACCAAGATGAAGCATTTTTTGTTAACCACTCTTTACCATTTCCTGTTCTGGATCTCAAGGTATCAGAAGGAAAAGAAAGGCATCATAAAATGGAAAGGTACCTTGAGGTCGCGCTGCCTAGTGTGCTCCAGGTCCTGGATGGCACAGCAGTGGGCCTCCTGCAGACGCTGCTGTCTCCTCTGGTGCTCCGTCTGCAGCTCGTCCAGCTGCATGCGCAGGTGCTCCCTCTCCTGACTGAACTGGTGTTGCAGCTGCTGCAGCGATGACTGCGACTGGGACAGCTGCATCTCCAGACTCTGCTTCAATAGCGAGATCTACAGTGGGACAGACATAATCAACATGTTGGACTAGAGGTTAACTTGAAGTCAACCAGACTGGCACGGTTCAACAACCACCTGCACCTCTACATACATAAACAGTAAGTGTACAGACACCTGTTAAAATGGAGGAGCTTGGGATTCTACAAAATAAAACCAAGACAAATCATGCCAAGGCTTTTTCCATTTTTCGAGTGGAATCAAATCTGTGCAAAAAGGTAAATCAGAAAACAATCAGCAAAGTGTCACTTATATAAATCAGGATGCAGCTGTGTTCAGAACCCGGACAATTTCTTGGTTGCGCGATTAGCAAAGCCATGCTCACAAAGAGCTTAGAAAACACATGGTTGCTTGTGAACAGTATTGTGAAATGTGACAGAATAATTTTAGTCTGTGCCTTGTGTTACGATTCTGTTTCCGTAGGCGTGGTTTTCAGCTCGGGGACTCACTGACTGACATATGTTCGGAGGATGTGGGCATGATTTGTGAACTCTCTGTGGTTTGCATTGAAGGCAGCTATATGAAAACAATTTGATTTAGGCAGCTGTGCGAACATGCGGGAAGACAAACGCAGCGAGTCTGACACGCGGCTCAGAGCCAGCAGAGCTGAAAGACCTGAGCCACTGGTCTACGAACAGAGTTTCAAACTTTTAAGTAGCACACTAATACTACTGTATATATTCACCTTAAAAAACTCTGAACTACAACACCCAGCGACCCTAGCGCAGGGTGGCTAAGTCATCGGAAGGAAGGGCACGGACCATTGGGGAGATGGACTCTGTGGGCTGT
>JAQQAE010022885.1:0-10163 GCA_029823295.1 Pseudamia nigra
CCTCGAATTGTGAAGCGCCTAGAGATAATTGCCGATTATGATTGGCGCTATACAAATAAAGATTGAATTGAATTGAAAAGTCCATAAAAATACACCAGTCCAAATAAACTATGATGTGGATGACTCAGAACAGACAACGTTAATAACAAAAACTCTATATTGTATGTGTGGTGTGCAGGTTATACTGCATGTTAAAAATAAACAATTTTTTTGGGAACTGTACCTACGTTATGTAAGACCAACATTCATAAGTACCCTTCATACAACTCTTGAAGAGTATGGGCCCTCTGTAGGACAGGTTTCCGACTGACACGTCATTTTAAATTGATATTTGGTTGCTTAAGGGGTGATGACTGTGGTCAGAGCAATTTCTACATTTTGTGATATTGCTGTGGAGTGAAGTTTGTCAGCTGTCAGTGGGTCCCAAACACCCTGGGGCCCCAAAGAGTTGCACTGCCAGTTCATAAGCTGCACATCTAGCCACATGTCCCTAGGAAATGGTTCTGACTGTGGATTTTTTGTGTAGTTTGGTTTTAGGCTGCGTTTCCACAGATGGCATTGTCTCAGGTTGCCTTTTGCTTTACCTGATGTGCTTTGGTTTTGGGACCAACACCAGGATTATCACTGCAGGTACAGCAGCCTCTCAGTGCGTCTGCAGCAGTGTTACAAGAGGAAAGTCATTAAGAGAGATTCCAGGTTTTTTGTGTTTCCAGGTGGTTTATGAGTCAGTTGTTTTGAACCAGTTGCCGGTGGGTGTAGTGGAAAGCATTGAAAATAAACAAAATCAGGTCCGATTTTTATCTTATTTTAGCTGTTTGCCCTGTGTAAATGGGAGCTCGTTCAAACGTGTGAGATTATTTTCTGTATTTTAAGTGATGGTGTGCAGTTGACATTAAAAAGCTCTGACAGCCTGGAGAAATATTGATGCCAAATATTTTGTGTGAAGAGGAAGGGGCGAAAGAATTGTAAGTTAGAATTTTCTAAATAACCACAGTTTTTATGATTTTTTAAATTTCAAATCCGTGGTTAATTTATTAAGACAGAACATAGTTGAAAGGTTTTTGAAGATTTCCAGCCAGCTTGCCTTAAAAAAAATAAAAATATGGCTCGTTCACAGCAACATTTCTGGATTAACAAACCCGTAATCCGCACGGTTATCATTACTGCATTATGTGGTGTAAGGGTGGTACTGTCAGGTACTAAGTAGTACCTGATGGCACCTGCTGTTAGAAATGCAGAAAAGGCCATGCCTAGCAAGGCAAGCTGACTGAGCCTGGCATACTGATGCAAAAACAACAAATGCTGTTTTCCAATGGTGGAAAAAGAGCGTTTGCTTATCATTATGCTTGTGTGAAATCAGTTGGTCAGTTCACTGCAGGGATCCAGACCTGGTGCCTTGAGGATAAGCCCGAATCCTACAGGTGATACTTACATTTTTCCATCCATGCAGTAAATCTAGTGCTCAGAGTTTTGGGGTCCTGGTTTGCATATGGACAGTGGAGACATGTACTGAAACTACTGATATTTTGAAAAAACATAATTGCCCTCACAGTATTTAAGCAAATGAATGGACATGATCTAATCTTTCAGATAGCAAAGCCCATTTAGCAGTATCAAACCAAAGTTGAATCCCAAGAAGATGTCACCCTTGAATAACTTATTTTATATGCAGGAAACATACAGCAAGTGAGGAAGCAGAGTACCCTGGCTTCAAGTTAGGATTAAAGTTACTTTAGGCAATTATAAAATGAACACTTAGCTGCAATTGTAATCTAACAATTTACAGTCCATCCATCCATCCATAATCTGCCTATTCTACTGTACCTATTTAAGAATATAATTACGTGAGCAACATTATTTTACATGTAAATATACATTCAGTCCTGATATTCAGGTTGCAACACATTGAAGAAAAATCAATTTAACTATAGAAATTAGTTTAAATGCTTTAACAAAACCAGGTGATAAGAACAGATGAGACAAGTCATGATTTAGTACAAAAGCAGTATGTAAGAGCTTTAGTCCTTTTGGAACAAAGGGTTTAGTAAAAAATGGAGAAGAAAATTATTGAAATATTTAAAATTATTGCTCCTGGATGAAAGATACAATGTTCTGTGCACATTTGATGTATATTTTCATATTTAATAAGAGTGATTGGATAAAACATGAAATATGTTAGGTTCATCCTGTCTACAATAACATATGAAAACTAAAGTTGATGTTAATGTTAATGTCATTTCAAAAACAAATCACTTGGATCTGTGTCCTGCTCTAACACTTTTTCAAGGGGGGATTCGTATAACACAGGATGAAATTATAATGGCAATATAAAAATGTTAACTTATGTTCCTGATGTTAAATTGAGACGGTGCTGATGATGTGAAATCATTGCAGTTCCTTTCTGGCAAACAGAAGGTCAGGTATTGAGGTTGGGGTGGTACGAGTGTGTTTATTACCCGTCCTCCAGCGGTTCAGCTCAGCTTCGAGCCTCTGAATGGTCTCCTTCAATGACCTGTTCTTGTCTTTTTCCTTCTCGTACTTCTTCTTCCACTGCTCCGCTGTAAGCTCCAGGTTCACTGACACAGTATTCCTAATGGTCTTGGCTCTAATTAACAGGATGTAGCGAGCAGAGAAGCAAGGGAAGAAGAGTAGTAGGTGAAGACAAATTATACAGAAAATGAAAGTGTGAGAATATAGCTGAGAACAGAGGAGCTGTCAACAAAGGTATTTCAGACTTGGCTGCTCGATGAAAATGGTGTTGCCTCCCATTCATTGGCATGCAAATTGGGTTTCTGTCTACAGTGTTTGATGAAGCATGACAAAGGGAGGTATAAAGAGGCAAGAATCCAGAAGGTAAAGACACTACAGACTCATTTAAACATGTATTCAAATATCATTCAGTTTAAATGATGATAATGCAGGTTTGAGATTATAAAATACTGTAGCTTTCATTATTCTTAATCACCACTGTTTACATGTCAGTTATACTGTAATAAGACCTCTACCTCAGTATATTCTGCTACTGAAAATGACTGGTTAATTATGCAACAACTATGTGGCCTAACAGAGTTGAAACATGATGCTGCAGTCATAGGGCTGTTTCAGATGTGAATATCCCATCAGTAGGTATCACTTAATTTCACACTCCAGTGAGACTACATTGTCTGTCTTCATTTATTCCCTGACGTTAAATACTCAGCCTTATCGAAAATTGTCTCGTCATCAGGATTTAGATCATTTTGGACAAGGAAATGTTTCTAGTTATACATCAGGTGATAAAAAGTTTGACAACAAATGAGCGCCTTCTTTAGTGAATCTTTGTGAATTGAACAAGGGATTCTATATCTCACACATGAAAATGCAAACTGCTTAGTGATCTGATGCAGCAGTGACGTTGCAGATTGTAACCTAGTGAATATCCTCATCTGTTCCTCCGACAGCGTCTGCTAAAAACAAAACGTACTCATCGCAGCCACTGTCTATTTTGTCTGTTCTAGACTTTTCAGATGCATCCTCACATCTATAAAAAGTGTGGGTTCTAGTAACACTTGAAATATTTAAAAATGTCAGGAACAGCTTGGCATTGTGTGAGATTTGAAACAAACATGTACTTGGGCACAACAGTGAACTGATTTTCAATTCATCCATGATCAGAGGTCAAGGTCATGGTAACCCTATGCCTGTCCGTTCTTACCAAGGCACAAACATGTGGATCAAAGAAAATCCCAAAGGGACTTTAGGCACCTCTCTTCATGACCTATCTATCACTTAGTTTACATTATGCCTAAAGCTCAATATTCTGATTATTCTTATGCAGTGGTTGAGAAAATAGTTGATTTTGTGTAGATAATGTGATTCTAAGACTTGTTTCTAAGCATTCAGAAAATGACAGTCTAGTTCACCTTCTGCAACCATGATGCATTGTGGTTACATTCAGCCTATGTCAAGTCCATCTATTGATAATACTGAGTACTGCAAGCAAAATTATCACACACAACTACTTTCTACTTAACAAGTTTGAAGCTACATCAATTCATTGATTTGGCTGACCTTTGCTGAACAGTGCTATCCAATGCAGCACTTCAAGAATAGAGGGCTGAGATAAGTTCATTGTCTGATGTTACGAGAAGACCATTAGTGAAATTTTCTCTGGTGCTGTTTCATTGCTTTGATGGTCTCTAGACTCTGACTGAAACTCTCTATAATGAATGTTTTTCTGTGCAGGTGATAATATTACTGCTTCGTGTCAGCTTTGTCAAGGATTTAGAAAAGAGACTGGAAATTGGTCTACAGCCGGTTACCTCTAACACTGTATCTGAAATAGGTTTTTTACTCTAGGTTCAATTACAGTGATTTTGAAGCCTGTGGTCTGTAGCCCAAGAGAAGTAGATTTATCATATGCAGTATAGAGAATTCATCAGGAAATCACCTTTTAGATACATTAGTACCTTACAGAGATCTTACAAGCGTAGTTATGAATTATCCAGTAATAGTTATGATCTTAATTTGTGGAAAAGTGCATGGAATTGTTAGAGTTGAGAGTTACATTACCAGGCTTGACAGAGTAATGTCATAGGGCATTGATATCACTGAATTAAGGTGCACATCTGACGTTCATATCATGTTTTTGTATTTTTGATGCCATATTGATTTTAAGAACATGAGATTATCTGCCACATTCAACAGCTGCTCTGGGTGACAGAAATTGTAAGAGACCAAATTTTCTCCACAGTACGGTTTTAATAGCCGCTATGGATTCTGTCACTCCATTTGATGGTCATACATTATTTATTGCAACCAGCCCTCTTGTGTCAGCCTCTCTTGAAAGAATTCAGAAGACGAGAAATAATGATTCACAGAGATTCACAAAGGTGTTTTTCCTGTTCTATTTGTGACATTCTTTGAATTGAACACTGAGAAACTGGCATGAGAAACTGCAAAGCAAATCAAATCTCTGCATCTAGTCGTGTGTGGTTTAGCACAGACCCTCTTTAGGTTTCTACAATGATAAGATTTTGTGCATTACTTTTGATTTGTTCATTGAATAAATTTTTAAACATCAAAAATAAGAGAAAATGTTTATTTTTGGGTCTTTCATTTTCCATCTTGCATTTTCCACCTTTTTTGCATTTTGTACATAGATCAGTAAAAAAGCTGTAATTCAAGTTTACAGCTGTTAAACTAGAATTAAATAATGATTTGACATTCATCATGAAAATGACTGATATCAACTGGTCATAGTGAGAACATTTTCGTCTGTGTCACTCGGATCTAAAACCAACATGATTAGAATCGATATGCAACAAAAACACAGTTTCTTAAGTGGAGCATGAGTCGATAGATGCAAAGCTGAGGTCTATGTTTGTGTAAATGTGAACAGCATGAACAGCATAATGTGGAGTTGCTGAAGAAGTGAAAAGATGCCCAGAGCTACAAGCATGGAGGCATTATACCGTTGGCCGAACATCAAGGTGGACTTGGTCTCCGTATCGTTGTAGCTGGAGGGAGAGCAACAGATGAACATGGTGGTGCGACAGTTTCCGCCCAGTGAATCCTGTAGGATGCGAGTCATTTTACTGTCTCGATATGGCACGTGGGATTTCTAGGGAGAGAGAAATCAAAGATAGTGAAAAAGCACAGAAACAAAAGAAGAGGAAGAGAGGATGAAAAGGCAATGAATATATGTGCTGTGAGCATCAGCGGAGAACAAAGGCAGGAGTGGTTTCTTTTAGTCTGCTGCATCATTTACAGAATTACCATTTTAACCTTTGAAAACCCTTCAATGAGTCTAGTCCTTGCACCATGAACAAAGAATGAATGCTGGTGCATTTGTGAAAGAGTCGTGAGGCATTTACAGTCTTTTTATTATATGGAAATCCAAGAGCATTTTCATTTAAGAAAAAAATTGGCTTTGTACACAGTAAACAACCCCAAATAAACAAAATGTTAAGACTGTATGGAAAACAGCAATTAAAAAGTAATGGTGCCTTTCTAGAATTTACTTTGATTTGTATCACTGACATATTTCATGTTTTGTGCTTTGTTGAGTCTGTCATATTATTAGAAAATATACCTTCTTCAGGTCTGCAACCCATATAGAAAGGCAAATTAATGCTAAAAATGCCTTAAAATCATTTAAAAAATCAGCTGAAGTTCAGCATTTACTGTTGCTCCTCTGGGGACAAAGGTAGTGACACAAAATGAGAGCACCTTGGTTCACACCTCAGTTTAGGATGCTAAAACAGGAGCTATGAGGATTACGTAGAGAAAACTAGTAGAATCTTTTCATGCATGAACATTTTTTTTCTAAAATATAGAAAATGCCTCCATTTAGCCAAAACTACAAACTACACTTCATTAATAGAAGAAATTGAGAACAACCCCAAGTTCCTGTTCAGCATTGTTGCAGGATTAATAAAAAGCCATAGTTCTATTAAAACCAGTATCCCTTTAATTGTGTCCCCTAATGACTTCATGCAGTTTTTTACAAATAAAATAACTACTATTAGAGAATAAATCTGCAGTACCACCCCACCATCTCCCATATAATCATTCAACACAGTGTCTGCAGAGCCCCCTGTTCTTTTACACTTAGATTCCTTTTCACGGGCTAATTTAAAGAAATCCAATACATCAAAACCCTCCACTTGTCTGTTAACTAAATCATTTAAGGATGTCTGTCCCTTAACTGATAGTGCTATACTGAATCTGATAAACCAGTCCCTATCATTAGGCTATGTGCCACAGGCCTTTAAAACCACAATGATTAAACCCATCCTTAAAAAGTATTTTCTGACCCAGATGAATTAGCTAATTACAGACCCAACTCCAATCGATTTATCTATCTATTGATAACATTCTGTTGCACAAATTAGAACACTCTACTGGGATTAAAGGTACTGCACTAAACTGGTTTCAGTCATACTTCACACAAAGATTTCAATTTGTACATATTTATGACCAGTCATCCACACGATCTAAAGTTAGTCACGGTGTTCCACAGGGCTCTGTTTTAGGACCAGTAACTTTTTACACTATACATGCTGCCTGTAGGTGATATCATGGCATAGGTTTTGTTACACTGATAATATACAGCTGTACTTCTCCATGAAACCTGATGAATTAAAATCTAATTCAACAAAACGCCATGCTTGTCTCAAAGACATAAAAACCTGGATGCCAAGCTCCTCTCCTGGGAAACCAACTCCCATGTCTGGGTCCAGGATGCAGACTCTCTTTCTCTCTTTATTTATCTCTCTCTCCTCATTTATGTCTCTTTCTTTTGCTAATTCTATTTCTCTGTTTCTCTCTTTACCTCTTTCTTTCTTTCCCTCACCTTACTTCTATCCTTTCTCTCTCTCTCTCTCCTTATTTCTATGTGATCTACATTGTGTTACTAACTTTGTGTCTTCCCAGTAGTTCTGTGCTTCCTCCCCCTCTGTTTGGTCTCTGTCTATATTTCGTACAGGTCTCTAAGTGTGCGGTTGCTGGTTGAGGTCCAGTGCCTGTCATCGAGTATCTGTGTTATTTGTTTTTCTATCCCTACTTTTTCTTTTTTCTCTCCTCTGTCCACTAAACCCAACCAGTTGAGGAAGATATCCTGCTAGCCAGAGCAACTGGTTCTGCTGGAGGTTTTTCTCTTCCATTAGACGAGGTTTTTCCTTCCCCCTGCCCTAGGCTTGCTCTTGTAGGTTCTGTTGGGTTTGTTCTCTGCATAGTGTTGAGGTTTCGGTCTTGAATTGTGATGTGCCTGGAGATAATCTGGGATTACGATGGTACAAATACAACTGAATTGAATTTAATTGACTTGAATTGAATGTGAACAGGTGATTTTAAACATGATTTTGTTCATAAGGAGCATGTGAGGAGAGGTTTAGACAGTCAGGATCAGTAGGAAAACCCTTTGTCAACCACGAACACAACAGCTGTATTTATAAATACAAGTTCTACAGCATTATAAACTGTCATCGTGGCACAGTGTTCATTTCCTCAAAAAACAAATGAGATACTGTTTGTTTAGACTGTAATCCATGTTTCCACTGAGAGATGATTCATTTATGTTCACACTCTGACAAACAGACAGTGCCTCTGGACTCGGGTGAAGATATGGCATGGTAAGGTTTGAAGTTGCAATTGTATCTATGGCTATGTGTGTTAGTGGTTAAGAAACATTTCCCTATTGATCTGTCAGTGCCATTGGAATCTCGTGTCCTGCATATTAATAGTCTGGTTCCATCCAGAGCTCGAGAACTAGCACATGTCTGCTTAAAACAATGCACCTGAAGCATTTACGTATATCATTACATACAAATACCTGACACTGTGATCCTGTGACTTATTTTGGGGAATATCCAGTCCTTTAGTACAATTGTTTGATAAACTTTATTTTTGAACATTTCATAAATTTTCAATGTACAATGGAACCCCGTCATACGAGTTTAATCCATTCCGGCATCACGCTCGTGACATGAAAAAGTCGTGAGATGGGATGGGTTTTTCCATAGGAACATATGTAAAACCAATTAAGCCATTCCAAGACCCACAAAAACTCCCATACACAGTATGCATTACACCCATACTTGCACATTGATTCATTATTATTATTATTGTTTGAAAAGGAAGTTATGCTAATTATCTGAAAAGGAATGCATAAAATTAGATTTATAATGACACTTTCCTTGGACACTTATTGAGGAAGTGAAGTCCGTTGTTGAGGAAGCTTAGCAAACCTTCCGATCGGAACTAGCCGCCTGGTGGAGACACTTCGACTTGTATTCTTTTGCCAAGTCGGTCACTCGTGTTTCATTTGCATCGACAACATATTACGGGAAATAATCCAATGTATCACTGCCATGCGATTACATGTTGCGATGGTGTTCAGACGAGTCAGACCTTCGTATCTTCTATTTACACATCCTTCTCATGCAGCAGATCTTGTTTAAAATCACCTGTTCAAATCAGCTGTTTACAATCACATTGTTTCTGGATTATTTTCACCCATTTTTTAGCCTTATTTCCCCCTGTTTAACCGAGCATTCAGGAAGGTCTGTGCATTTTCAAATAAAATGACAATGTCCAGGCAAAACATGAAATATGTTGTGTTCATGCTGCCTGCCAGAAAATACAAAAATATAATAAAGTTAATGTCATTGTTGGGTCATGTAAAAACACACAAGTCAATAAAATACAAGTCAAAGTTATTTTAAAAATGCAATTATTTGGGGTTTTATAATGGGTATGATATATACTATATGGATATTAGGGAGAATATGGAATGGTTAAATGAGGGTGAATGAATGAAATGGAAGCTGAATCTGGAAATAACAGCTGCGGCAGTTTGAAGATGTTTGAGTGGACAGAAAACAAGCACACATTCTGTGACTATAGCATTTACTGATTTGTTTACTTGGGAATAAATTTACACTCAAGCAAACATGTTCAGATGCGAGACAAAAATGTCACTAAAGGTCACCAAAAAAAGAAAAGACTATAGAGGCCAAGAAGGAAATCAGAAAAATGGATCTAGAAAATGTCTGCAGACTGTATGAAGACAACACCAACGGAATCTCAGGCATAACAATAAATTGTAGCATGCTTTAGTGGGGAAAAAAATACTGGATGGTACCCCAGAAACAAAGCAATGACAGGAGGACAATGAGGTGTAAATGTGTATTGACTCTTTTTTTTATTATAGTGGAACCTCGGACAGCGACCGCTTCTGACAACAAAAAATTCGGATACCGACAAAAAAAAACTGCAAAAAAATCGAACCTGATAACCACGAATTATCCTGACAACAACGTCTGCGTCACTTCCGGGTGACGACAAGAATGACCCGGAAGTCAGAGCGCTAGCCGTTAACGCTAGCTGCTAATGCTAGCCGCTAGTGCTAGGGAAGCTGGCGGGTCACGTTTGCATCACTTCCAGGTCTCGAAGAGAATGACCCGGAAGTCAGAGCGCTAGCCGCTAATGTTAGCTGCTAACGCTAGCCGCTAGTGCTAGGGAAGCTGGCAGGTCACGTTTGCATCACTTCCAGGTCTCGAAGAGAATGACCCGGAAGTCAGAGTGCTAGCGGCTTGCGCTACATTCATTCATGCTGAAACGGAATGAATGAAATTAGTTCTAAAAATGATTTAGAATGTATTCTTACCTTGGCTTATGAC
>JAQQAE010022886.1:0-10163 GCA_029823295.1 Pseudamia nigra
GGGGGTGGAGGGGTTGTTTGGCTAAGGTTACCAAAGTTGCTCTTGGAGAAAGATCAAACCTTGAGGAGGCCCTTCATCGTCATCCTTCATCCCTGCTGCTCGTATTATGCTTAGACTTTTAGATAAACTCCGATTCTGGTGGGTTAGCGCTTTTTTCCTCAAACATTTTGAAGAAATAGAAACCCTCATGGAGTGATGGGGGTGCTGCGTGGGTGAGGTGTCACCATGCATTCCCTCACCCGTTGCATGAAATCCCTTTCCTTAGGGCTACACAGAGAAGACATTCCTCTGTGAAGCTGCATTAACCCAGATATCAAACACCCGTAGACACGAGAGTTTCTCTACTACCCCCCCCCCCCCCCCAACAACATATCACACCTAAACACTGATGTAATGTTCTCTACACTTATGCTGATCACTAAAAAGACCAAATTACTGAGAATAAGTCAGTTTCTCATGAAATTCAAAAATGTACTAAAAACAGAGGTGAGTCAGAAGCATCTTCTACAACACACTGAACACATCAGCGTATACTGTGTAGTACAGGTGAATACTTTAAGCTCAGGACTGAACTTCACACCTGTACTTGCAGAGAGCTGCCTCCACCAAGAGTAACACTGACTCTAATTTTGTTTCCATTTTTAATTTTCAGATGGCCAATGATGATGAGCTCCTGGCAGCAGGCGTTGGTGCTGATCATGGTCACTTTGGGAAAAGCTTAAGGTATTTTTTACTTCTGTGTTACTGTAATGAAGGGTGTTAGAACTGACACAGGGTTTCTGTTATACTGTATCCACAACGAGGCATTTTATTTGAAATGTCTATTTGAACAATCAGAAAATGACTTAATCGTGACAGAGACGCAAATAATTCTGGGTCATTAGGAATATTCTGAACAAAATGGTTTTGAAGAGACTCGTAGACTCCCTGGTGCATAATTCCAGGATGTCAGGATGGTTCTGTTGGTTTGAAATATGTACTTGTTTTCTTTGCTTTATTTGAGTCTGAAAACACATTTGTCATGTTCTATAAATATAACAAACTAAATGACAGTATTTTGTTTGGAAATTGGGACAAATGTCAGTAGTTTAGAGAAAAATCTAAAATGTTAATTTTATTCTAACACATACCTCACTGATTCTTGAGTCAGGACAAAACAGGTTTTTTGAATTAATGTTTTAAATGTTCACTACATTCATTCGAGTTACAGTATATACTGTATAGTGTAGAGAAATGTCTCATATTTCACCGAACAAACAGATGACCATGTTCCATTGCAAACTTCCGGTCCAATAAGAAACTAATATCCTCAAGTGTGTTGTAAAAGGAGTTAGTTCCTCTGATATGTGATCAAATACAATATATAAACTTAAACTGTGATTTCACACTATTCTGAAAACTTAGATTTCTAAAGATCTTCATTTTCAAATTGTTTTCAATTTTAACATTATAAAAAAAACTTCTTTAAATAACTACAAAATGTGCAAGACTTAAATTAGGAACATGACAGGAAACACCATGGCATCCTGCACTGTCATTGCCATGGTAACCGCACATTCCATTAGATTTCTCCATGCATTTCCTATGGGAACAACATTTTTGAAAAAAAAATTATTTAAAAACTACAAAAGAGATTTTCAGAAAGCAAGAGCTGGAATGTTCTGAAGTAGCTTGACATTTTGGTGTTTGAATGGTGTGAATCGGGCAAAAACTGCGGGAGGTTTGGCGGTCCAAAAAACATACGGAATAAAACTATAATAAAAGAGTGAGAAGAACATCAGTGGGATTGCTTGATAACATTTAATTAGTGGGAGTGCTGGTGGAATTGCTTGAAAGCAATCCCACTAATTACGACATGAGGATGTAGATGTGATGGTCCCTTATGACCTGCAGAACAAACTGAAAATAAAATAAGGATTTTCTGTCCAAAAAAATCCTAAACCGACATCTGACAAAAAAGTGACAGTGTTGACAAAAAGGTGTGTGAATTACTGATTAATGTACAAATGTGTTTTTGAACAGGTGGCGGTAAGAAGTGATGAACTAACTGCTCCTTGTCTTACACTGAACAGATTTTACACTAGAAGTTACTCGTAGAGACTCACTGACCTCCACCAAGGCAGCTAATTCCCCATATGACATTATTAGGTCCTGTGTCCACACAGAAGGATTTAGCACCGCAAACGTCCACATGTTGAAATAATAGATTTAGACATGAAATAGTGGTGAGAGATATTTTCAGGTGAGAATATGGTGGATTAAAATCCTTGGTCGATTTTATTAAAATGAAGCCTTTGGACAGATTTGATCTGATGATTTTGGACATGATGGAGACAGTGTCTGTGTAAGTGAGGCGAGTGGATGGGGGGGTTGAATTTAGTGACATCCTGACACAGGTTGCACTTTTTTTTAAGTTCACTGTTTAAATTCTTACTCACATAGTCACAGCATCATGAATGAGCCAGACGTGCGTTTGTGGCTACATCACAGTGTCAGACAGACAAACCGACACCAGTGAAAACATAACCTCTGCCGTATTTGTTGGCAGAGGTAAATATAATGAACAGACTGAAAATTCCAAAAAAGTTTGGTTGCTGTGAAGAACTGAATAAAAACAGAATGCATCCATCATCTTCCACTTATTCTGGTCAGGGTCTCAGGGGCAGCAGGCCAAGAAGAGAAGCCAAGACTTCCCTCTCCCCACCCACCTCCTCCAACTCTTCCAGGGGGATTTTCAGGCATTCCCCCAGAGTGCCTGAAGGCCAGCTGAGAGACCTAGTCTCTCCAGCGTGTCTTGGGTCTGCCCAAAGGCCTCCTCTCAGTTGTAGCTAGTTTTGGCAACCAGGAATTGGACCATCCAGGCCCCCGCTTTCAGCTGCCACCCAAACCACATCCACACCGGACCCTTTACGACCCTTCCTGCAGGTGGTGGGCCCACAGGAAGACTGTCATAAGGGTCTTCTGAATCTCTCTTCATCTGGCCTGTCACCAGTTTGTCTTTGGAGACCCTACCAGAGGTGAATGATCCCTGACAACATAGTTCCTAGGATCACTCAGGTACACAAACCCCATGGCAGAAACACATCTCAAAGTCAGAACAGTGGCAACAAAAGGCATCCATGTTTAACATGTTATCGCCGATCATTTTAATGATGTTTGTTTAGGTCAGACAGTGGTGTTTGTGCATGGTGTTCACGTATGTCTTCTTCTATACATCGGACACATTTAACTTGTATTTATGGATTGCACTGTGAACTGTGATTTGTGGAAGATGTGAAGAACTGGGTGGGGGATGAAGATGAGCAGAAGAAGTGAGAAGGCTGGAGGCAGAGGATGCAGTGAGGGATGCGCTGCCTCTTTCTGGAGTTGAATTTACAGCATGCGAAAAGATTGTCAGAAAATCCACATTCAACCAAGTGACAAGATAAAAAAAACCTGGAGGGGGGTGCTGGAGCCTATCCCAGCTGACTTGGAGCAAAGGCAGGGTACACCCTGGATGAGTCGCCAGTTCATCGCAGGGCTGACACATACCGTAGAGACAAACAACCATTCATGCTCACATTCATGCCAATGGACAATTCAGAGTGACCAATTCACCTAACCCCCTAGTGCATGTTTTTGGTTGTGGGAGGAAGCCGCAGTACCCGGAGAGAACCCACGCAGACACGGGGAGAAAAGATGAACATGTTTAAAAGAAATATAACCATAAATCATCTCCGGTTACAGTCAGACATTCACTACTACAGGATGAGTCTGGTTTTTACGATTAAACAAACAGTAACTCACTGTCAATGCAACAGTGGTATATGTACCATTAGGTTAATGGTCATAACTAAAGTTTTACTTTAAATAAAAATGAATTTGGATTTTGGACATTTTCTTTCCATTACACTGATACATATTGAAAGACAAAAATGCTCAAAATTCATAATTGATCAGTGAATGAAAATAAAATGTTACTGTGTGTATTTTTACCTCCTTATTCACTGCAGATGATGAAGTAAAACCTAGTAAGTACTCAGTAACTTATTAGTCTACACAGAAAGTAATATTGTAAAATAACTTACGGTAAAACATTCAAATGCAACCAACTAGTAATATGTTATATATTACATTTTGAAAGATACTTGCTCAACACCGTTACTCATAAGATTTATTCATCATATTAATTTAACAATATCACCAACTTTTATCAAAATAAACCAAAACTTTGGCTTCATCGTATCCCCACATTTTGCTTTAGGGAATTTTGGGAATAAAATATGGGTTTATGAGATGTGCAAATTATTGCATTCTGTTTTTACATTTTATTTACATTCCAACTTTTTTTGGAGTTGGGGTTGTAGATAGAAGAGGGTCCCTCTACTGAGGCTGCCATTCAGTGTGATATTCACTTTCACAACCAGTGCTAAATGCTGGTGTAATAAACAGACCAAAATCTGCCCATGCTCTGCACGTTAGAAAAGTAGGTTAAACAGTCTGGTTAGATGTCATCCATGCTGCATACTGTACGTACATTTACATGTAAATATAACCCTGAAATAACATTTTAATCCTTTACTAAATTCACAAGTAAAAATCAGCACATTAAGAGGTTATATTTTGAATTGTCAACTCTGTCAGACATGAAGTCTAACAGGGTTGACGTCGGACGAGGTTGATGTCTCACAGAGTTGGCGAAACTATTTTACCTCCCAAACATATTGTCCACTGCAGCTAGCTGGTTTCTCCTCAGTTCCGAGTTGCCTCAATAACCTCAAAATGTTTACATTCAATCCACTATGGTTTAAAAATGCATCATAATGGAGAGATGGTGTTGACCAGCTGTGACCAAAGGAATATTGACAAAGTCCGTCGAACGTATCAGAAGATTGTGTGTGTGGTTGTGTTGTATTCAGCACAGCCAGGGTTTAGGGAAGAGTTTACCTTTTAAACATGCATGTGTGTGTTTCTTCTCATTTTAATGTAAATGCTTAAACATTCTCTTAATGATGTAAAACTCCATAAAGTACATCTTGTCTATTCTTAAGTGAATACAGAAAAAACAGCTCAGCAGCATCATGTTACACACCTGCCAAAGCTCAAGCTTAAAACACAACATCCAGCTGTTCTGAGGTGTTTGAGGAAGGCTTAAGGTGAACTTCAGGTACAAATCCTGTCATCCTGGTCAAGTCTGGCTCCTCAGTCACTCTGATCCATTTTTCTTCGCCTCAGTTTCCTTTCATGCTCCAAGTTGGAGCAGCTCTATGTTTACAGTAAGACATGAAAAGAGCTTAGCACATTTTGCCGACTCCCTTTCGAAGGAAGCTGTGGACAGAGTGAATAGTTTAGGTTTGGTTTGATGGGGGTGGGATGGAGGGTGGAGGCTGAGATTCTGTAGATCAAAGCCTTACGATGGAGATATATTCACATGCCACACAAAATGGGTTGTTTGCTTAGGCCACAAGTACTATTAAGCTCAGAGTTAACTGAAAAAGCAGTAACCCGGTGCAAAACATATACTCTGATGGAAAATTCCGCTCACTGGCTTTGTGCTCGGCTCCATTTGTTTTGTACCTGTGAGAGTGAGTTTGCCATTATATGTGGTCACTTGACTTGTTATTGTTACCAGTTTTACAACTGCAGCCACTTATAGCAAAGAATGAAGATCATGAAAAGGTGATCATACAATATGTAAGAGCTGTGAAGTTTGTAAATACTGTTTCTTTGGGCTCACTGGCACAAAACATGCAACAAACTTCTTTTTGATATTTTAACATTTGCTGTCATTGTTGCCCATTTACATCACCCAGCTGTGAGAAGTGTTAACTAACTTACCAGAAGAGGTAAACTTTATGCCTCTTATGTGCTTTCCCTTCTCTGTCCCCTGGCCTGCAGGTCTCTCTGGATTCAAATCTGTATGTTTCTGATGGGCAGCCTTGAACCTGTCCCGTGTCCATCTGTGTCGTCCAGTGTCTGTCTGACTGTCCAGCATCTGTGTTGTCCGTTCAATGTCAACCACTCTCTGTCTGTCTGGTTTCTGTAGACTCCGGTATGCTGCCGACCGCTGCTCTACATCTGTAACCCTGCATCAGAAAAAGCTGTAACAGTACAGTATGTTTGATAAAGATATACAATAAAACAGCAATTGGAGAATGATCTTTAACCTGTTCCTTACTAACGAGGACTGATGCAGGACGTGATTTTGCATTGTGTTGGTTCTATCGGACCTTAATGCTGCATCGCAGAGGCTTTTTTCCACCAAGAATTGAAACAGTAAAGACAAATAAGTTCATGTCAGGTGACTGCTGCTGTTTTTCCTGCCGAGACAAGTTAAAGTGTTTACTGTGAAAAAGGGCCAGGTTTGGAATTAAATCCCTGACATGTGCTCATCTAGGTGAGGCACAAAGGGCTCATGGAAATGATGTTAATATTACTCCGTGGACAAGGATTACACTCCATGGTAACACTGGTGGCAGCTGCTGGGACAATATCTGCTCGGTTCCAAAAAGCCCTGGCTCGTGTAGAGCAGAATCGGACCTCTCCCTAAAAACGTCAATGTTAAATACATTTCATCATGATTCATGGTCTTAAAGCTTTTCTAAAGTCTTCATTAATTGGATAGCACTCAGAGAGCGCACACCTCCACCAAGGCTGACCTTCACCCAAACTATTATTTTTTGACCAAACAAAGAGGTCATCTGATCATGTTGGTTTGTCTGTTTTTTTTTTAGCAAGATTACACAAAAGCAGGATTTTGATTAAATGTTCTCCCTAGGTAACCCTTGAAGGTGATTTGATAAAATTATCAACAATATTGCACCAAAGTGTGAAAAATCTCCCTATCTCGCAATGTTGAAGAAAGTGGAAAATGGATCCAGACTCCGCATCCTGTTCCGATTCTCCGCCAGTATCTAATGGGTTCATCTTCAGCCCAAGGGCCACCTCTGGTGAAAATTTCATTAAATCTGTCCAGTAGATTTTGTGTAATCGGGCTAACAAACCAACATGAATAAATAACCTTCTTGGTGGAGGTAATAATCTGGAAATCTCTTCCTTGCTGGGCTTTGATTGACAGGCCTTGTAGGGTCAGACCGAGTCGGATCTTTGTAGTTTATATTTTATTTAGTAATACGCACTTTGCCCTGACAGATACTTGGCTGTATTGTGGTTTAGAGTTTACAGTAATTAATACTGTAAATCACTTTGTTAGGCATTATTATAAACCCCTTAATCTGTTGCTCTGTCACAACTCTGCCTTATTTTTCCAAATGTATTAGGCCCAAAACATGACTGGTTTTCCGAGCTTCCATTTTGAGTCCAAAGACTCCGTGCTGGAGGGATTCCCTGATGTTGTAACAGGGTTCTATGCAGTTCATTCAAAAAGATGGCGGAGTTGCATCAAGTGGAATCTAGACAGCTTTATTTCCCCATTAGTGACACCAAGAAGAAAAGAAATAGGCACTTTTAAATGAAAAACAAGTTTCAGACAAAAACCACACACACAAAAACCCCTGCACTTCCTTTGGTTATTGCCTCATATGCTCCAAACACATGGACGAAGAGGGCAAGTAGAGTGGAGGTGAGTCCCAGGAGCAAGTTATCTGGAAAATGGTTGTTTCTGCAAAGTTTTACATGTGCACCTGTATCAACTCTGCAGTGAAGGTGCAGCGGGTGATGGTGCTGTAGAAAACGATGAGTGGTACGTTACAAGTGTATGGTATGTGTGTGTGTGTTACGGTTGCTATGGGTGAATGCCAGCTCCTGTGTGCGTGGCGTTGAAAGGGGCAGAGCGACTGTCACTTCCCTGGAATAGGAGACCAGGAGCTGTCCAGAGAGGGGGGCGGGGTCTGCTGCCTGCATGAGTGAATGGTGATGGGCATGTTTCAGCCAGCGCCACAGGGCTGCAGCCAAACACTGTACATGCAGCTAATGATTCTCGATCATCATTAACCCTTGTCTGGTTTTCAGGTCAAATTGAGCCCGTTTCATATATTTACAAGGAGAAGCTGTGGAAACTCCAGGGAGTACACAGAATCAGTACATGAGTAAAAGTAAGTAGAAGTACTCATAAATAAAAGCACTTGAGGTAGTAAGTAACTTTATAGCATGGAACAGATTCATTTAATCTTTTTTTGCAGATTTTTGTGGTTCATTTTATTAATTTATTTTTTCTTCTGTTTCTTCATCATATTGTTCATTTTTGCTCATTTACTTGATTATTTTCTGGTTGATTTTGTTGCTTATTTTGTTGGTTTTGCAGGATGACTGTTCATCTTTCCTTCACATCAGTTCATTTTTCTTTCACACTTGTTCATTTTCTTGGTTATTTTTGTTCAACTTGTTCGTTGTTCATTTCACGGATAGGCTTGCTTCTTTTTGTGCAGTTTTGTTGATATGGATGATTTGGTTCATTTAGGGCATTATTTTGTTTAGTTTTGTTCATTTGAGTGACGATTTTGTTCATTTTTATTTGTTTTTTATTTTGTGGATAGTTTTGCTTGTTTTTGGTTCAGTTTTATTCATTTTTTTAAATGTTTTTTCTTGTTTTCTTCACTTGGAGCAAAAGTAAAGTCCTCTGCAAAACTAGTCCATGTAAAGGAGTAAATGTATTTGAGTACTACACCTCTGAGGACGGTGGAAGGTGTAGTAACATAGCCACCATTTAACAACACAAGTGAAGACAATACAAGGGTTAAACTTGCAGCGTGGAGCTTTTAACCAATTAAACTGTGAAAAACATTGACTACAAACAATTTATTTTACATTTACATCCACTGATATTTTGAATACCAACAGAGTGTGAGAGTCTTCTCTTACACACCCCTCACACAGTGTACCCACCTAATTCAGTATAACAGTAGTAGAACAGTATCAGTTGTTAATGTAGGCAAACAGAACTCATGAAACTTTACTGATATGCATTTAGACGACATGACGTTTCTTGAAGATTTGGTCCAAACTAACCGTGGTGATCACAATACCCCACCTGCCATCCACGCCCCCATGTATTTGTGTGTCTGCTTGTACTTACACACTGCAGGTGCCACCTTGCTAACGACATCCTCAGTCTAACGGTTTGTGTTCTGAAGTTGCTGCTGTACGTTACAGGATAAACTTGAGGAGCATTAACAGACCAAAGGGAACATATTATTCCACATGAGGCCATGTGAGATGTTATATTAGTTTTTGTTGTTGTTTGAAATATGCCTGTAATTAAGGCAGAGAGCAGTAATAACTTGACCTTTGAACTCCTTTGGGAGTAGGTATGAGTCACTCTAGATGTGTGAGCTGTACCGGTTCTGTTTCTTGGACTTTTCACAGAGCCCTGTCACTGCTCAGCTGATTCTACACTGAATATACACCATGTGCAAGAGTGAACACAAACTGAAAAAATGAAAGCCTCAGTTGAAATGAGAAAATGATCCATCAGACTTTAGTGCACTGACAAACAGCAGCTACTCGACGGGGGCCTGGTGGGACGGAGTGCTGTTGGGTTTGACTACAGGCCAGCATATGCCACCTATGGTGCAAGATGTATTTGAATGGAGACACCATACCTGCGCCTGCACATGAGAACACAGAGGAGAGCAGAGAAAATTCAGTGAGTTATGTGGGGGACTCCAAATTTAGGGTGGCTGAGATGTAAGAAAATTTACGTCCGTATACAGCTGGAAGACAGGGTTGGACTGGAGCAAGAAGTCAGCCAGACCCCTAACTCATATACTGCATCTCACACTCAGGGCTGCTGCTGACCGTTTGGGTGCCCAATTCAATTCAGTTTTATTTGTATAGCGCCAATCATAATCAACGATTATCTCTAGGCACTTCACAATTCAAGGCAGAGACCTCAAGACTATATAGAGAGTAAACCCAACAGAACCACCAAGAGCAAGACGAGGATGACAGGGGGGAGGAAAAACTTCCTTTAACCGAAGAAAAAAAACCTCCAGCAGAATCAGCGGCTCAGGGTAGGAAGACATCTTGGGGTTCATGGACAGAGAAGAGACAAAAGAAAAGAGCAGAGATAGAACAACAGACAACACAGACACTAAGATGACGTCCGATGCGATGTTGTAGAGGTGTGTCAGCCAAGACAGCCCCACGACATCCAGAGCCTTAAGAAACTCCGGGCGGATCTCATCCACCCCCGGGGCCTTGCCACCGAGGAGTTTTTTGACCAC
>JAQQAE010022887.1:0-10163 GCA_029823295.1 Pseudamia nigra
GTCGTCGTCGTCTTGCTCTGGGTGGTCCTCGTCTTGCTCTGGGTGGTCCTCGTCTTGCTCTGGGTGGTCCTCGACTTGCTCTGGGTGGTCCTCGTCTTGCTCTCGGTGGTCCTCGACTTGCTCTCGGTGGTCCTCGTCTTGCTCTGGGTGGTCCTCGACCTGCTCTGGGTGGTCCTTGTCTTGCTCTCGGTGGTCCTCGTCTTGCCCTCGGTGGTCCTCGTCTTGCTCTCGGTGGTCCTGTTGGGTTTACTCTGTGTCATGAGGTCTCGGTCTCAGAGATAATCGTCGATTATGATTGGTGCTGTACAAATAAAACTGAATTGAATTTTCACACATGTAGAACAAACAGTATTTCTGACACAGTCTGTTTTCAGGAAGTGACGTTCTTTTCTTTGGATGGAGCTGGAAGCTATAGCTGAACTCTGAGCTGCCAGAGAGGATTCTGGGAATGTGAAAACACCACAGCACTGATGTTGCTGTATTTGTGAATAGATTTCTGTTCGGTGTAGTTTTTGAAAACGGGACACAATGAGCTTTTAAAAGTGAAGGATCCTTTTGAGGAGGCTTTTCCTCAGAGCCCCTGAACTGATGCTACGGAGGCCTTCAGACGAGTCCGTATTCATTTTAAGAACTGCTGCTACTCAAGAAGACTCATGTTAAAAGTTTGGCCGATGAGAAGGCTAATCAGAAACAAGACTTTTGCCATTCCTCCGCGTAAATGTCCTCCCTCTGAGAATGTTAGAAAGGCTACGCGCCGGGGGCTTGTGTTGCTCGTGCAGAACTCCAGACCCCCCCGCCGTCGCCCTCATGATGTTCAATCTCTGATGCAGATCCAGCAGCGCTGATCAATTGCCGCTCTGCAGAGATCCACTTGTGTCACAGAGAAAAATGGCTGCTGACTTGCTATTGACACACTGTCCTTGCACTCTAAGCACAGAATATAGATTATGGTCGGATTAAAAGGGAGAATATTTCGTTTTGCTGCAAAATAATCCATCCAAAGTTCAAGAGGCAGAGCGCGGGGTTGATGGATGGAGTAGAATATGTGTTTGCATGTTTTAAATCAGAGATGAGGAAGGGTCAAGTGGAGCCGGTGCACATAATGAGTAAGCACTTCTTATTATGCAAGGGCAAACAAAATTAATGCTGTGAGGAGGTTGCAGAACTCATAGCGTCAGAATAACCCTTAAATGTGCGACCACATATACATACATTAAATGCAGCCTGAGGGGAGGCATTCTTCAGAGTGAGGCCATCAGAGGGACAGCACATGAAGATGTTTTGGAGACAAAGTCAGAGAGGATAGATGGAGATGGTTTGGACATGTACAGAAGAGGGATAGTGAATAGGATGCTGAGGTGGGAACTGCCAGGCAGAAGGTCTAGAGGAAGACCAAAGAGGCAATTTATGGATGTGGTGAAGGAGGACATGAAGGTAGTTGGTGTGAGAGAAGAAGCTGCAGAGGATAGGGTGAGATGGAGGCAGATGATTTGTTCTAGGGTCGTCTGAAGGGAACAACCCAAAGGGAAAAAGAAGATATACATGCATTAGAAAATGACTTCATTGCTATTTCCTGCTGTTCTTTTTGGGGTTGTTCCCTCTAGGGGTCACCACAGCCAATCATCTGCTTCCGTCTGACCTCGTCCTCTGCAGCGTCTTCTCTCACAACAATTAACTGCACATGCATAAGGTGGTTTAGGTTCAGTCAGGGCCTGCGTCAGGTTTCCATTCAAAGCCTGTGGAACTCACTGCTCAGCGCTGTGGGTTTTGTTTTTTTTTTGTGCTGTGTTGAAGGCGTTTAACCCTTGTTTGAAATAGAGCTGTGCTTGTCAATCACTGCTCACTCACAAATCAGAGTCAAGAAGGGGCGGGACACAGGAAGCATTGAGCTTTTTTTTTTTTGAGGCTGTTTTAATTTAACAAATCACAGAGATGAGCTTTTATTGCATTTAGGAAACATTCATAAAATGGGGCTTGCTCATGCTAAATCTCAACAAAAATACCATGTGGAAAATACACATAATACACAATAACAGGCATTTTTTCCCAAGCAGGACAAATTACAGCTCTTTTCAGCTCATCTATTGTGGACGGAATACACGTGGCTGCAGATTGTGTCACTGAGACTGAAAAATATGGAGACGTTCAGCGCACATTTCCCCTCTGCAACGGAATGCAAAGATGTTTGTGAGGAAAAAGTAATCTGAAAGTTAAAAATGTATTGTAAAAATCTGCCTTCACCAGATACAATGGGGAATGTCGAAACGCAAATGAACTGCAACTGGGTTAACGCTGAACACTGTCACAACATTCACAAAGAGAATGAATGAGAAAGACCGAATCTGGACCAAACTCTGCCCTTCACATTCAACGCCTCAGCTGAACATGATCATATTTAACTATTCAACATTTTGACTGTGTCTTGTTAGTATAGTTTTACTACATGCTAATGTGTCTGCACGGTGAGCGAAGCAGCCCTGACGTTTTGACTGAAGGCTCGCTGTCGTCTGTTTTAAAAACTGTACACATGCCGATACCCATCTTTAATTCACCAAATGGCTCCGTGATCAAAAAGCCGAGGCGTCAATGTTTTCCTCCAAGAATATGAAGTGAATTCAAAGTGGCAACAGAGGGAATTGTTTATGCACAACTGAATGAATAAAGACAGAATAAAAAAATCCACTGGGGATACGAATAATAAGAGACAGATGCTTTAGGAAACTCTGATTGGGGACAGAAACAGACGTGAACCTGAGTATATTACTTCATCTTCTGCAGCTTCCTGCTTCTGCTCCGCTAGGCCTTCAAGATAAATATTGCACATTTTATCCCACAGTCTTGTCAGGTTTCCATATTACAGTTTTTCATCCTCATCATATCTGCCCAATACGTGGGTTTAAAAAGAGCTCAATCAGGGTGAGTACTGTCTTATGTTCAGGGGTAAATGGTTGACGGGGGTACCGTATTTTCCGCTCCATAAGGCGCACCAATAAGGCGGATAATCAAAATGTGATCCATTTATGATCTTTTTCAATACATAAAGTGTACCGGATTATAAGGCACATTAAGTGATGCAAAAGTTTGACTTGTCTAACTATTCAACTCATTCACAGTACCATGACTCTCAACATTGTAACACATAAAATACAAAACAATACAGTACACTCACTTTTTGGGTTTGTTCCTCTCCCGCGGGTCCATTGAGTTCTTCCTCTTCAGAGTGGTTGTTTGGCAGTTGGGCGGTTTCGGCGTCAGGCGGGTCTGGATCCCTCTCGTCATTGTCCGGGTCAGTCTCCTTGCTGTTGCTTGGTTGTTCGGTGTTTCGGCGTTGGGCGGGTCCGGATCCCTCTCGTCATTGTCTGGGTCAGTCTCCTTGCTGTTGCTTGGTTGTTTGGCGGTTTCGGCGTTGGGTGGGTCCGGATCCCTCTCGTCATTGTCTGGGTCAGTCTCCTTGCTGTTGCTTGGTTGTTCGGTGGTTTCGGCGTCAGGCGGGGTCCAGATCCCTCTCGCCATTGTCCGGGTCAGTCTCCTTGCTGTTGCTTGGTTGTTTGGCGGTTTCGGCGTTGGGTGGGTCCGGATCCCTCTTGTCATTGTCCGGGTCAGTCTCCTTGCTGTTGCTTGGTTGTTCGGTGGTGGTTCCGGCTTTCTTGGGGGCTCGGATGACGCTTGGGGCCGGTGCCTCCGTGGTCCATTAGTGGGTGGTGGCGCGGCTCGCCCAGCGTTTCCTCTGTGTCTTGGGGTGTATTCGCCTTCTTTCATCTGGTGCTCCTGCACAGCTCGGTTTGGCTTTGTTTGGCCTGTTGGCGCCGGTGTCTGGCGGTTGGAGTTCTTTGGTTAATCCGCCCGCAGTGGATGTGGGCTCCGGGTTGGCTCCGGGTTGTCTCTCTGCCTCTGTTCGTGAGAGTCAAATCCGCTTCGTGACCATGTCTCTGTGCCGCTTCCTTCCAGGATCACACCTGACATGTCCTGACATGTTAAAGTGTACGTGTCACGTATACGTGATACGTAGGACGGTCATACCATACTAAAACATTTTAGCAGATTTTTGAGCGCCATGTACCACATACGGTAAAATCGGTTCACGGTCAGTAAGCACAAGCCAGAATAAATCCATTCATAAGGTATTCAGTGCCATAAGGCATACTGTCAATTTTTGAGGAATGTAAAGGATTTTATGTAATTTAAGATACAGTACTTCAGGGACATTAGGAGAATCAGAATTGATTCTCCTAATGTCCCTGCAGCCCATTTCCACTGGATGCACCTTCACCTTCCAGCCCGTTTCCTCTGCCTCAGCTGCTGGGATGTTATTGTGCAGCTGTTTCCTTCCATATGCTTCATCGATGACTTCTTCCGAAAAGAAGATCCTCACCAATAAGGAAGCAGTGGCAGGAGTTGGACATAGGTCTGTCATCGTGATCCCAGTGGGAAAACAAGTGTCTGTTCCATTTATGCTCCCTTTATGTACATGAATACGTAGGTGTGTATCAAACATTGCTGCCTTCATACTCCCTCTAGTACTCTAGTGTGGCGTTACATTAGATTTCTCTCTGAAAATACTAAAACACTAC
Organism: Pseudamia nigra; assembly: GCA_029823295.1. Taxonomy (NCBI): domain Eukaryota; kingdom Metazoa; phylum Chordata; class Actinopteri; order Kurtiformes; family Apogonidae; genus Pseudamia; species Pseudamia nigra. The sequence continues at coordinate 4,572 of JAQQAE010022887.1, forward strand.
AAAAATGACTCATTATGGTCTCAAATGTTTTAGTTGGACCCTCTAATAAGTGACCTGGTCTGCTGTGCTGGGGTTTGATTGACATGTTGCTACGGTAACTTCACTCGCCAGTGAAGCTGGACTGAGTCGGACCTTTGTATCTTCTATTCATTCAGTAAGGGCAGTAACTACACCATAATGACTTTGTTTGACACTGCATGGTGAAGTTTTACTGCATCAGTAACTGCTAGTGGCTAGTATTAGCTTTCATGAGTCCCCTGGCATGTGCTGCCACTGTGCATCCAAATATGGTTGCATTCTGTTTTTGGGCTCCAAGATATAGTCCAGTATGACACAAATACACTATGTACAGCCTGTGGCACAGCCTCTCCTCAAAAAGTTGAGCCATTTCTGTTGTTGTACTTTCAGTTCTCACGATGCGTTCTGTTCTTCTTCTGTTTCTGCTACATGGACTGTAGTGCACAACACTGCCCCCATGATTTCCAGTGGCACTGTTCCGTTTTCTGCGTTCAGGTATGCATCCGCAAACTCATTGAAAACGCACCAAATTACTTGCGTAATGTACACAGAGCATGGACAAAACGGTCCGTATGCAGACTTCGTGTTGAGCATAAATGGGCCCTTAGTCGACTTGCACTTCTCAATCCTTTGATGATTTAAGAGTCCCAAGTCTAGGGGTGGAGGGTTGGCCTGCACCCAGATGAAGACTGGGAAGGGGACCCTTTGGAAGGGTAGCCTGGGTGTTCAGCGGGATGGTATTGGCTGTGACTTTCTTGTTCTCCATTGCCATGGCTTGAATTTCAATACTTGGTTGTGATGACAGGTGTAGCTTCCTTGAGTCAGTGAGATCTTACAACGTAACAGGATGTATTTGAGGGTTGTTGGGGGACAAACCGGGTCCTCTCCAAGCCAGCGGTGTACGTGTGCTACACTCCTCCTAACGTTGCTTCCTCAAACACTCTGTTCGACACAGGGTTGCTGGAAGGAAGACTAAAAGCTACCTCTGATGCAGAAGAGAAGTTTATTAGAATTAGCAGGCTCAGAATCACCTCCATCTCAGCTAGTGTTTGGTGGTTTTGGCAGGGCTCAGGGACACTTTCAGACTTCTTGAGGTTTTTCAGGATGACAGACCATTTCAAAAAGGTCTCTTCTCTTTATTTTGACCCGGATTTTTCTTGCCATAATATGCATTTGTACAGTATTTGTAATAATAATAATAATAATGGTGGCAAGCTACTTCTGTAACCACAGCTACCCTGGGGCAGACTGACAGAAATGCGGCAGCCAATTTGTGCCAAGGGCCTCTCCGACCAGTATTCATTCAGACAGACACATCTATGGACAATTTAGAGGAGCCAGTTCACCTAGTACATGTTTTTGGTTGTGAGAGGAAGCCAGAGTACCTGGAGAAAACCCCTGGAGACATGGGGAGAACTTGCAAACTTCACACAGAGGGGCCCGGCCACCCGGCGTTGGGATCGAACCCAGGACTAGCTGTGAGGCACGAGTGCCACTGCGCCACCGCCATGTTGTAGTGGCCCTAACAGGGCGTTCTGCATTTTCCTCTGCACATGACAACTGATGGTCAAAAGCACACTAAGAAGACAAGAAATGACACAAATTAAACTTGACAAGACACACCTGTGAACTGAAAACCATCCTGAGTGAATCCCACCAAGGTGTCTACTTTGGGTATTTTGTTCTGAGTTGTTTAGGACTTTTTGGTTCACTACATAATTCCATACATGTTTTCTCCTAGTTTGGATGTCGTCAGTATGAATGATAATGTGGAAAATAATTTTAAAATTTCCAACACATATTGATGCAGGATACGTTTCTGACGTGCCTTTTTCCAACAGTCAAATGAAACCTGCACATCCGGTTGATGACAGTGTTCAGATGTAAAAATCCACATCAGTAAAGTTCAACCTACGTATGACGTCAGCAATAATATGAAACGTTATGATAGTAAAATACTGGCACTGAACCTTTCACTGTACAATACACACTGACATTTCACACTTGGCTGGTAATAAATACTTATGCTGAAAATGACGCTGTACACTTTTCACCTGTAGTGGAATCTTTTGACAATCTGCTGTTGTTATTTCCCCTGATAAAAGCCTCGAAGACTTCTTCCACTCTTGGGCTGCGATGCTAAAGTGGGATGTTCATGATGATGATGGGAGAGGACCGCTTTAATCTGTCCCAACAGAAATCAACAATGATCCTCAGCAGCCTGGGCGGAGCAGCTGAGACACTTCACACCAAGAAAAATAGACCCATTGTCCAAACACAGCTCTGCTCCACTGGCATCTCCGCTCTGAGCTAATTAAAGAATTCTTCTCCCGAGCTACAACAAAAAAGAGAAAAAAAAATCCAATGCATCCTGCCTACTCAACACCCTGCCTGGAGAGCCCCTGGACACTAGACAGCATGCATGGTGTGTGATCACGAGAGGTGTTTTCACCGGTGGCTAATTGTCTGCTTCTCCTCAGTGATTCCAAAAAAACAGGCTTGATATTTCCTTGGCTGTGCTGAGAGGTCGAGTCTTGCAATTACCTCCTGCCTTGTAAACAAATTGTCCTCCAAGACTGTCTCCTGCCAGGAGCTGAGGAGAGGAGGGAGAATTAACTACTCTGTGCTCATTAGATAAAACGGGCCGGCCTTCGTAGCCGCAAAAACCAGCCGTGGTTTAGAATAGAAATGGGTAAATCTCCATTTGAAAACCCAGATTCTTCTCCATTTCTAGAAAACACATCGGTAATGTCCACAATTTCTCTGATCTTCTCTCCAAAGAGACCATTAGTGCAAGCACTCCAATTAGAATCAGCGCCTCATTGTTTATTTGTAATGTGAAACAGAATCGCAGACATGTAGCGCAACGCAAACAGCTTTTATTGCTCTAAAGTGACAGATTGTTTAACACGACGCTTTAGTGAATGCTTGGATTAGCACAACGTTTAGAGGTAAATGTTTTAATTAGGGTTACTGCTGAGAGTGTCACAATAGTGAGTGATCGACCACATCATGGGAAAAAAGTAGCTTTAAAACCTTTGAGCCGCGCTCTGTTGTTGATTAATTACAAAACAGGAAATCTGCAGAGGCCTTTAAAGAATTGAACCTGAACCTGATGAAACGTACTGTATGTGGTGTGTTTCTAGAACTAGAGGAGATGAGTTCTTTGTGCAAAAAAAAACCACACAAACAAATGTTCATCGTTTATATGAGGGGACCACTGAGTGACGAAGCCCCGCCCCTCGCACATCTGAGTTTATTCATCCGACCATCATCTTCTGCTTTTCCTGGCCAGGGTCGCGGGGGCAACAGCCTGAGAAGAGAGCCCCCCCCACGCCTCCCCCCACTCCTCTCACCCAGCCACCTCGTCCAGCTCCCCAGACATTCCCAGACTAGTCCCTACAGCACATCCTGGGTCTACCCCAGGGCCTCCTCCAAGTTGGAGCTAGCAACTGGGAATATACATTAATAAGAGATGAATAATACACATACATAAAAAACACATTCATACGCAGAAGCATGTGAGTCTAAAAAGTGCAATAATCTGGAATGACAGCAGACAACAGGATTAAAATAATTCAATATATGAATAAATAAGAAAAAAACTGTATTACAACCGATGTCTGAAGAATAATTACTTGAACTATGTCATTAACATACACACTGCCTGGCCAAAAAAAAGAGTCACATTCTCTAATATTTGGTTGGACGCTTTTAGCTTTGATGACATCATGCATTTACTGTGGCATCATTTCAATAAGCTTCCGCAATGTCTCAACATTTATTTCTGTCCACAGTTTAGGGTCAGGGTTAGCTAACCCTTCTCCGGGACATCCCAAAGATCCTCAATGGGGTTAATGTCTGGACTCTGTGGAGGCAAATCCATGTGTTCAATGATGTTTCATGCTCCGTGAACCACTCTTTGATAATCTGAGTCCCATGAATCCTGACATTGTCGTCTTGGAATATGCCCGTGTCATCAGGGCAGAAAAACTCCCCTGACGGAACAACCTGGTCATTCAGTATATTCAGGTCGTCACATGACCTCATTCTTTGGACACATAATGTTACTGAACCTGGACCTGACCAACTGCAGCAACCCCACATCATAGACTTCCCCCTCAGGCTTGTATCGTTGGCACTAGGCATGATGGGTGATCACTTCTTACCCAGATGCCCCATCACTCTGGACCAGGGTCAATCTGGACTTATCAGACCACATGACCTTCCACCAGAGTCCAATCTTTATGCTCCCTTGCAAACTGAAGCCTTTTTTTCTGATTATCCTCACTGATATGTGGTTTTCTTAAGGCTACACAGATGTTTAGTTCACATTGTGTGTGTGTGTGTGTGTGTGTGAGTGTGTGTGTGTTGGATGCTCTAACTTTCACTATTAAACATAGACCTGAGTTCTATTGTTTTTTCTTAAATGAGTTGATTCCACCAAATATTTAAATAATCAATGATAACCATCATTCAAGAATTTCTGACCACATTTCTTGCTCAAAGATGATGGTTCCCCACTATCCTTCCAGTTTTTAATAAGGCATTGGGCAGTTCTTAACCAAAATGTTGGTCGTTTCATCGATCTCTGATGTTTTCTTTGCTTGATGCCAATAATTTGACCGTTCTGAAACAGATGAACATGGCTTCCACAGGACGTGTCTCTGGCCTGGTTATTTAAGAAATGAGAAGCTACTCACTGCACCAGTTAAGGTTCAATAACTTGTTTCCAGCTGAAACATCATCACACATGCACTAATTATAAATCCAGGTGCTGACTTTTTTTTTTGGCCAGACAGTGTACTACGTGTGAATTTTAAAGAAAATTTTCCAAATCAAGAGAGTCTCAGTTTGTTGTGACTGTTGAGGATGGGGGCACCTGGTAGAGCACACCCACACGGCTCTGGCCCAATCGCAGAGGCCCGGGCTCGGTACCACCCCATGGCTCCACAGCACACGCCGCCCGAAAACCCCCCGTCCCACAACCTTTTTTCTCCACCACCTTCTCTGCAGCTCACTGTTTAACTCAACTTCAACTCCTTCATTCAGTCATTTGTGTGTTTCTGACGTATGTCACATGACGTGTAGCCGTTATTTTACTCTGCAAACAGCCAACTCTGACTTTCTTCACTTGCTTGAAGGCTTAAAAAAAATAGTGAAGTCAGCAAAAATGCAGTCCAGTGGATTTAAAGTGCAGGTCTCAACGTGACAGAAAGGTGGCAAAAATCCAAACCGGTGCAGATATTTACAGTGGATGTCGAATACTAAAAATACACACAAACAAGAAAAACAACAACAAAAAATACTCTGTACAACTTTTGCCAGAATCTCCATTACTGGACTTACTGACACAAAATGGCTGCTACCCTCCACAGCATCTTACACATCACACCAACTCCTCTCCACCCCTCACCCCTCGTGGGTGTTCTATTTAAAGCCACTAAGCTCCTCCCACTGAGCAGCGAAATACACACAAACTTAACGATTCATAACCAAGGCGTGTGGTCCACTGTGTTTCGCCCTCAGAAACAAGGTTTTGCACTCAGTGCTTATGTTTCAGTGCGATTCACT
>JAQQAE010022888.1:0-10163 GCA_029823295.1 Pseudamia nigra
TATCCAATGGGAGGCTCCTACCTATTTGCTTAGTTAAATCCAGGTGGTGACCTTTTTTTTGGCCAGGCAGTGTATAATGTGATGTGATGTAAAAATAAAAGCTCTGAAAATATAAATTTACTGCCTTTCCTAAGAAATCCTCACAACAACATAAACATCATAGTTTGCTTAAATGGAACGATTATCAACGACCTCACTCCCAAGAACAAGCAGAATTCTACATTAAAAAAAAATCTCGTTACAACTAATTGTATTAAACCAAAATTTAACCTCACCCACAAAAACTGCCCTATATTCATGGAATTTCTATTACGGTATGCAAATCATCCAAGTGCTTTATTCTGTGGTTGCAGGAGCATTAAGTCAGACTCGAATTCCACGTCACATTGGAATGATATATTGTTCAGCCAATCAGGACATTTTTGCTTTGTGATGAAAATGGGAATGTGTATAACAGATTTACGAAGACTATCCAGACACATAAGCAATGCAGATATAACTTAAATTATTATGACATGGGACCTTTAACGGTGACTCGCTCCAAATGCACCAAATCGTGACCCGAGATATTTCTATGTCACCAACAGTGACATTAAGAACACACCGTCTCCAGCCTTGTTGCAGCTGGGAGAATTACAAACAAGTAGGTTTTCCGTTTCCCTTAGGACTCTTTAAGGGAACATAAATTCATGGCTGAAGCAGCAATCCAAACACATTATGCATCCATCAAGCAGAGATTCCAACACAAAACATATCTTATTAAACTCCCAACCAAGTCAACAAAGTAATCCTTTGTATCCACAGGAGGTTGCACAACCTGACAGACAGACAAAAGAAGCAAATAAAACCAATCCTGCTGCGGCGGGGCTCATGTAATCTATTGGCATGCTCCTGTCACAATAGGTGTCAGTGAACACAGAAAACAAAGATGACTGAGGACGAATCCATAGCAAGGAGGATACAGTGACGGAAACACAATGTCTACTGAAGTCTGGTCCTGCTTTTAATGAATACTCCAGCACAAAATGTGAAAATGACAAGCTAAATTGCAAAAACTATATACGTATTAGTAGACTTGCTCAGCAAATTGATTATTACTGTTATTATGATATATATATTTTGTATCTGACATCACTGCACTGCAGGACTGAACATTGTGGGAGAGCTTTCATCCCCACCGCCATCACGCTGTTCAACACCACAGCCGATGGAGACTGAAGACTGAGAGGACTGAGGATATCCTCACGATTTGATCTTTCTTATCTATGAGCTGGTCAAATAAAGCTTCCTAAAAGGGATCAGTACAAATGCTTCAGTGCAGTTCAATTCAATTTAATGGCATTCATTTACTGTGATAAATAGTTTTTCTTTGTCTGTGTGAGAAGTCAGATTTTGTTCTTTCAACGTTAATCAAATGAATAAAATGTAAAAATAAAAATATTTTTTTGTCCTTTTCCATCTTTTTGTGTGTGTGTTTTTTTGTCTTTTCCATCATTTTTGATTTTTTAAATGTTATTTTTAATGTTTGCTGTGTTCTGTGCTGTTTTCAGCATTGGGTTAGAGTTAGTGCAGTAGCCCACAAGTGCAAATCAAAATAAATTCTTTGAAAGCAAATTACATTTTTTGGAAAACAAAAAAAGTATCATGAAAAACAAAGCAAATTAAGGTGGCCTCAAAGTGAAAAGAAAAAATACATTTTTACACTTTCACAGTTTTAAAAAAGAAAATACATTTTTTTTAAGAAGAAAATAATTTTTTGGAAACCAAAACAAAACATTTTGAAAAACAAAGCAAATTAAGGTGGCCCAAAAGTCCAAAATAAAAGAAATGGTTGGAAAACAATACATATTTTTGGAGAACAAAAGACATTTTTAAATTTCAGAAAACACATTTTACACTCCAAACAGCAGAGTTAGGGACTGGACAGCAGGCATGAACGCATGTTACATTTCCCACAGGATTATCGGAAACAAAGACTGTCGAGGCAATGCAATTGACCTGATCGTCCATGATGCTGGAGGATTTTCTGAAATGTTGAGCTTATTCCAAGTTCTCAAACATGGAAGGCATGACTTGTGGACACTTCAGCGAAGGTCAATTCAAATCCCATTCTCGCGATAATCATCGATATTGACTGATCTGAACCGTTTTCTCCAGACCACCCAGCCCCGTGCATCAGTCGCCACTGGCTGCTGCAGCCATAAAGACAGGACTCGAGTGGTTTCCGGAGTGACGGACATGTGTGACAGATCTGACAGGCTTATCTGGTCTCCTTTAAACACTGCACACGGCTCCACCGGTTCACACGGGGACCACCCAGGCTCCAATCAGCCGATCGTTAACATGGTGCAAAATACACGTTTAGTATTAAAAATCGGCACTGACTTGTAATTTAAGGGGGTTCGTTAATTGCCAGAGAAGTACTGACAACATAATTGTTTTTTTACTGATTAATCATTTAGCTCATTATCAAATAAACGCGTGCTGGCTCAGAGCTGCCGAGTGATTAAGGGATTCTTTCAAGTGTAAATTCACCCAAATGATGTTAAATTTAGTGCCTCATGGAGTAAATTCTGTGACTTTTTAGAATAATTAGGATTTTTTTTTTTGGGTTTGGGGTTTTTTCACTGATGAGTTATTTTGTTCATTTTGGTTCATTTTCTTCCCACGTTCGTAATGTTTTTGCTCATTTCTGTTCTGTTTCCTTTAAAAAAACATTTTGTTAATTTTTGTAATTTCTTTTCTATTTTGCACCCTATTTTGTTCAACTTTGTTCATTTTAATTATATTAAGTTTTCTTCATTTCCTTCATTATATTGTTTGCTTTTCATTATTTTCATGATTATTTTGCTCATTTCTGTTCATTTCAAGGACTTTTTAATTTTCCTGATGATTACATTCATGATTTTTGTAAATTCTCTTGAATATTTTCTTTATTCCTGCCGAATTTCATCATTGTTCATTTCCTTGGTTATTTTATTGACTGGTTCATGTTCTTGTTTTTGTACATGATTTTGCTCATTTCAATTCATTTCTTTAGGAGATTACTTTGTTGTTTTTTAGTTTTTCTCCCTTTGTTCCTGTTCATTTCAGTCACTATTATGCTCCATTTGGTTAATTTATCTGATTATTTAATGCTGTTTTTGTTAGTTCTTTCCCCCATTATGTTGATCATATTTAAGTTACTTGTTAACTTTCTAGATCATTTCTGTTGAGTTTGTGGATGAATTAGTTTCTCTGAGGATTATTCTGTTCCTTTTGTCTTTAGTTTTGTCCATTTCATTGATTATTTTGTTCATTCCTGCTCATTTTGTTGCTAATTTGGTATTTTTGGTATTTCCAGTTGTTGTTGTACATGATTCTGCTCTTTTTGGTTCCTTTATTTAGAAATTATTCTGTTGTTTTCAGTTTATATTTTCCTTTATTCCTTATTATGTTCATCTTTGTTCGTTTTACTCAATATTTTTGATCAGTTTGGTTAATTGTCTGTGATTTGATTCAGTTTTGCCCATTGTTTTTGAATTATGTCAATGTTATTTGTTAATTTTTTTGATAAATTTTTTCCTTATGTGTCATTTTATAAATGAATTTGTTTATTTTGGGATTTATTCTCTTCGTTTTTTCATTCTGTTCATTATTTAGCGCCAGTTTGTTTATTTTATTCATTATTTTGCTGAACATTATTGATTTGCTTGTTTATTTAGTTCAGTTTTTTTTTCAAGCCAATTCATGTTATTTGTTAATTTTCTACATTATTTTCTTTATTTCTGTTGATTTTGTGGATGAATTAGATTATTTGGGGATTATTCTGTTCTTTTTCTGTTCAGTTTTGTCCATTTTGTTGATTTTTTTTGTTCATTCCTGCTCATTTCAAATAAGATCCAGAGATGCCCTATTAAAAATGTCCCTGATACAAAGTCAGGTAGTGGTAGTAGTGATGAATCCGGGATGTGTGCACAGATTTATGCGAGGATAAATGTTGCCAGCCGGCCTGTTGCTGAGCCCATACTAAACTACAGTACGTGCAGGTTAGGAACATGACCAGAGTTATCAGGGCAGGCTACAGCACAGTTCTGCCAGACCTGATAAGCATTATGGAGAAACCTGTCAGCAGGGTGTCATTGAAAGTGGATTAAGACCGAATTTCAGCTCTAACCTTGGAGGCTCTTTAAGGGCTGAGGTGGCATGACAGTGCCAAAGCTCATATTTTTATCATACAACGAGAGGAAAGACCGGTGGGGTCTGTGGAATTGTCAACTTCAGTACACGATTTTAAATGACAATTGACCTTCAGTGAATCAGCGATGACAGGCCGCTGCAGCAAACCTGGGGCGCACATGTCACAGTCAGCCCACTGACGACGCTGACTGATTTGTGACTGGAGCACATTCCAGGTACAGGGGAGGGGAAAAAAAAAAGAAAACAGCTGCCATCGAGTGGGTCAGTAGCAAGCCTCAATAAGCAGATTCCACTTTGCATTCTATCTGCCATGTGCAATCAGCTGATACCTTATCGGCTCCCACTTGCATGTAGAACAGCGTCCGTCCCCCATAGCGTCTGAAACTATGAGGTGTTATTCCATGACCTTGAGCTATGACCATATACTCCATCTATATTCACTGACAACATCTAGTTTGTAGAAGATAATTGGATTTTGCAGCATGCTGGCTTGGCAGCGGAGCTCGCCCGGTTGGAGTGGATGGGAACATCCTTAGTAGGGGGTCAATGAACACCGCAGTGAGATCACCTAGCATCCAAGTTCTGTGTGCGATCAGCTCACAGATGAACAGGAGGTAGCCACCCGTTTCCCCACACATACACGCTGCGTTCTCCTGGATGAGTCTCCTTTTAATATGATAATGTGTTTGGAGGACTGAGAGCAAAGGGACAAAGCTGTGGTGAAAACAGAGAGTATGCGGATGTTGGTGAATGAAGCAGAGCAGGGCAGCAATGCAATCATTATTGTTGTTTATTTCATGATATTTAATAATTAGGATTTATCCTGATGAACGTCTTTATTTTTTGAAGATTTATACAAGTGATTGATGTTAGCTGAATGGAATCAAAGAGACAGTGTTTGTCATATGCATTTTTTTTTTACATTGTTTCTGTCTTTTTTCCTCTTATGTACTTTGTCTTTTTCTATGTTTTACAATGTTTTGGTGTTCATGTCTCACATTGTTGCTTTTTGCATCTTTCATGTGATATTTGTATTTTATGCTATTTTCACCTTTTTGTATCTTTTACGTTGTTTGTGAGATTGTCTTGTTTTTTTTTTTTTTTTTTTACATCAGAGTTATCGTTTCGCGTTTTGGTTTCGCTGGTTTTCTTCTTTTACGTTATTGTTGTCGGTTTGGTCTTTATTGCTTCCACTTGTTTCGTTTCTTCTGTTACGTTGCTCTTGAGTTGTTATAGTTATTTTTGTCTTTTACATCTTTGCGTCTTAGATCGTTTGCAAGTTCTTCATCTTTTCGTTTCATGTCCTTTATGCGCTTTGTCTTTTACATCATTGAAGTATTTGCTTTTTACCTTTTTTAACCAAATTTAAAACTGAATTTTGGACAGTTGATCTGTCATATCGCCATACATCCATACAACTTCTTGTGAAACTTTTAAAAATATATAAGTATTATATATGAAATGTCACAAAACATGTAAAAAGAGGGGATTCAAACTTATATGAAAACATAAATTAACTAAAAAAGCAATAGACCAACAAAATGATAAAAAAAAGTCAAGAAAATTCCTAAAGAATGAGTAAATTAATCAAGACATAGAACAGAAAGGACAAAAACACAAATACCTAAAAATGATCAAAAGTGAATAAATTATAAAGAAAGTCTACAAAAAATGAGAAAATGAGAAAACACTGGAAAAAAATAATCAACAAAGTGAACAAAAATTTTTAAAAAAATCAACAAAAAGAACAAAAATGATCAAAATGATCTGTGAATTGACCAAAAAAATTAATGAAACTGAAAAAGACAAACATTAGGTGGAGCTGTAGCTTTAAATCTCAGAAAAGTGGACATTAGTGTCTAATACCTATGAAAATAAAGACATGACACGTTCAAATGTAGGCTTATATGGCATTGTTTTTCTAAAACTGAATTTAAGACATTTTAAGGCTCCGTAGACACCCTGTACACGTACGGATGGATTTTCACTCTGCACAGTTAGATGCTGCATTAAGGCAGAGTCTGAGCTGTGGACAAGAGACAGAAAATCCAACAGAGAACTAGTGAGGGCTTTGTTAATGCCACCATGGTTAAAACAGAGGCCAGTGACCGGCATCACGCGGCTTTTCATCCTCACGTTGACTACATGCTCCCCAGCTGAAGTCATGACCTTCTGATTGAAAATCAATCAATAGCCCTTTGCCTGACTCGTGGCATCTAAAGGCAACGCACAGAGGCTCCGCTTCCCACTCCCTGCAACCGAAAAAAAAATGAGCTCTTTGTATCTGGAGTCACAGATAAGATCCCCTCAGTGTTGCCAGGTTATTGGACACACCAAGCCAGAAACATCCAGTAGGTATCGGGCTCATTACGCTATGTTCAGTGGTTGTTAGAAAGGAAGCCATAATCTACAATACGTTCACAAGGTCACACCATCATAAAGTATGTACACTCTGCTCCTCTGTGTATTTTTCCACCAGCGCTGCATGGCTTACCTATGCCTGAAGTCTTTATTTCTGTCAGAGTGTCGTAGGCAGCAGGAAAGAAGAGAAAGAGGAGATAGAAAAGGAAATGTTAGTTATTGTTAGTGGAAAAGTTAGAGTTAACCCTTTCACGCATGGTGTCCACTACACTGGACAGGAACAAGATGACATTACATGTATAGTAATTCAAAAATTTAAGGCAAATAGCAAAATGCACCAGCTTAGTGAGTATTTTGACTTAAAATAAGCAGGAAAAAGCAGCAACATAAGAAGCAAAAGGCATGTAATAGGAAACAAAAATGAACCAAAGTGAACAGACTCAAAAGAAAAATGAAAGGAATATCAACATATGAAGAAAAAAGCTAGCAAAAGCCAAAGAAAAATTAAGAAAATAAAGGAAACATGCAGGAAAATGTGAACAGAGTCAGTAGAAAAATTTACAAAATAACAAAGAAAATGAACAAACCAACCAAGAAAATGAAATGAGTTAGGTACAAAATAAGCACCAAAAACAAAACAAATGAGCAAAGCAATCAAGAAGGTGCAAAGGAAGGAACGAAAAGGGTAATCTAATAAATGAACCAAATTAGATGCAAGAGGAAGAAAAAACAAAAATAAACCAGTCATGAAAATGCCTTTCAAAACAAACAAAAACAACAAAAAAAACCAAATCTTTCAAATTGTGCTGTTGATTCATAATTTAACCATTTAAAATCAATATCTCGTTTAATAAACGGGACATTTTCATGATTGTGTGGAAGGAGCACAAGGCTGAAAATGTCATATCCCGTGTTTTTGAAGAATTCATGCATGAAAGGCTTAAGGAATAGCTGTTAGTTGACGGGTCTAATTAAAAGATCCAATTGACTATGTTTACATTTGCAGAATATTTCCATTTTGACCCTTATTCTGAAAAAAAAAACTCCTCTGAATATACTGTAAACATGGCCAAAAAAACTGAGCTGTTCATGTAAAACTCCTGTTCTGAGCCTCGTTATAAACGAGGTTTTTTCATCTGTGACTGATGTTCCACTTTGTGAACTCAGCTCTGTTTCACACTTTCAAAAACAAAAAAAAGTCAAGTTAGATATTTGCTCACGTCCAACACTTCGCTGATATCCTGACTATTTTGTAGAAGGCAAAAGTGAATAAAATCATGCACAACAAAATGATAAAAAAAGACAAAACTGTCAAATAAATTAACAAAAGTGATCAAAATACCGTAGCTAATGAAGCTGAACAAAAAAAAAAACACAATACACAATTAAAATGCAGATAAATGAAAAAAAAGAATTAAGTGAATTAAAAATTTATAATATAACCAACAAAATTAAACAAAAGCAACACATGCACAACAAAATGAGGAAAAAAAATAACAAAACAATCAAGTAAATTAACAAAAGTGACCAATAAAGTGCACCGAAAATTAAAAAAATGAGCAAATATGATCAAAATAACTGATAAAGCTGAACAAATTCAACAAAATCCACTACACAGTGCACAATTTAAAGGAAAAAATAGGTGAATTAAAGCCAACATATAACCAACAACATTGAAAAAAAAAAAATCAAGAAATACATAATAAAATGCACAAAAATTAATAAAACAAGCAAGTACATGAACAAAAGTGAACAAAATAATCAGCAAAAATGAACCAAAATCAACAAAATGCATCAGAAAGTGAGCCAAAGTGATCAAAATAATCAAGTAAATTAATGAAACTGTACAATATAATAAACAAAACTGAATAAAATCAACACATGCACTACAAAATAAGAAAAAAAAGACAAAACAATAAAGTAAACTGACAAATATGATTAAAATAACTCAATTAAACTAAAAGAAACACATGCACAAAACAGAGAGAAAAAAATAGTAAAGTAAATTAACAAATGTGATCAAAATAACTAACAGAGCTGAACAAAAAAAACAACACAATACACAATAAAACGCAGAAAACAGACAAAAAAAATAATCAAGGGAATTTAAAATGCAAAATATAACCAACAAAATTCAAGAAAAATCAACACATGCACAACAAAATGAGAAAAAAAGAAAAAAGAATCAACTAAACTGACAAAAATTATCAAAATTACTAATGGAGCTGAACAAAAATCCACAAAATACACAATGAAATGCGCAAGAATGAAGAAAAAAATAATAAAGTGAATGAAAAACATACAGTACAATATAAAATCAACTCAATTAAAGAAAAAGAAACACAGGCAGAACAAACTAACAAAATAATCAAGTAAATCAACAACAGTGACCAAAACGACCTATGAAAGTGCACCGAAAACAACAAAGTGCACAATTATGAAGAAAAAAAAAATGAAGTGAATTAAAAATGGACAATACAATGGGCAACACTGAAAAGGAATCAACAAATACATGACAAACTGTGCAAAAATTAACAAATGGTGAAGTAAATTCACAAAAAGTGATCAAAGCAACGGATGAAACACAACAAAACACAGCTCTAGCTTTCCTTTTTTTTTTCCATATTTGCTGGAACACTGTGGCTCTTCTTAATATGCGGCTGTTGTTAATTATCCTTCACATCAGTGCATATAATTAATGATTTCCTTCTAAGGCGATCTCCAACTTTGATGACCCTGACGATTCAAATGTCACACGCAGGCCTCGGTCTGGACATTATTTCTGTCGGACGGCCCTGATGGTTTGATTGGACGCTGTGTGATTCACAAAGGGAGAACCAGGGTGGGGGTGAGGGGGGTCAAAGTGGAGGAAATTAGACGCGGTGCAGGATTTCTGCCACGATGAGCTTTTCAATTGTTGTGATAACAAAAGACCCAGCTGACGACGCCCGGAGGTGGCGTCGGGTCAGTGCTGATGAAAACCAATAGGCTCTGAATCAGTGATTTGCAGAGGACGTCATTTATTCAAGTCTCATTCATGTTACGCTTAGTGACATATTAACAACAGTAAAGGGTACATGAGGCGACTGAATGAAAACGACCTAAGATTAGACGGATGATTCCTCTGAATTCTACCAATGACATACACTGCCAGTCAAAACTTTGGATACACCTTCTCCATCCGTGTTTTTTTTCTTTATTTTTCACATTGCACATTCACACTGAAGACTGTGAAAGCACATGTATATTTTAGATTGTCCAAAGTAGCCACATTTAGTTTCAATGCCAGCTTTGCATTCTGTCATTAGATTCACCAGGACCTGGGATGGTTTTCAAATCACACGTGTGCCTTGTCAAGATTTACGGTGAGGTCCAGTTACATCGCAGGTCAGTGGTTGGAACTGGGAGTGATGTACACTCTGTTTCAGCTGCAGAGTCAGAAAAATATGGGTGCGCAATGGAAAGCCAGCTCATTCTGAGCACAGGCAACTTCCAACCGTGCATTTTACGTGATAACATCTGCATGTGACATTTTACACACTTGACAGCAAGGGCGTAGGTTTGGTCTCAACATTGGTCGGGACGATATAACAGCATAACCTGCATGTACACTTTTTGCTGGG
>JAQQAE010022889.1:0-10162 GCA_029823295.1 Pseudamia nigra
AAATTAAAAATGTGACATTTTTGGATGGTGCGCCTTATAATCCGGTGCGCCCTATAGTGCGGAAAATACGGTAATATATAACACTATCCAGGGGGAGGGTCCACACTCATCTATTAAAAGTCACTCTCTTCCTGCAGGAGACGTTAGACCAATACAGGATGCTTCATGGATATAAATATATGCATTTAAAATGTTCTGATATGTTACCATACATATGTATCAGAATTGCATTCTCTGGGTTAATGCACATGAAATATATCAGAAACATCATACAATAGAAATAATGTATAATAATTTTCTGTGTAATTCCATACTTTCTAAATACCACCAAATAGTGGATAATTATGGAACCGAGGGGCAGTGAAAGCACCACAGACATATCTCATAATTATGACATCCATAAGATGTAATTATGAGATAGTGAGTCTTATTTTTTATTTTTATTTTTGTCCAGTGAATGCTGTGCGCTTCTGCACAATACAAATACAACTGGACTGACCTGAATTGAAATATTCAGGGTCAACAGGTTGAATAAGCACCATGGTTTCTGTTCTGAAAAAGCAGCAAAGCCACTTTTATTTCGCACACTGAAAATCTGATAGAGGGCTTTTAGAAAGAGTTGGCTAAAGAAGATTGTTCATCTAATGCAAAAAAGTTACAATAAAATGAACAATTCACAAAAATATACTTCAAGTTTCAGTGCTAGATTTTTGGCTTTACTGACTTAAAAAAAATAATACTTTTCTGCATATTGTAATTCATGCTGTATGACAAGGAACATGCATTCTGCCTGTTTCTCTGGACTTTGGCTTGAGGGCGTAAAAAGTTGATTGACAGCCCTAATGACCAATTACATTATATTACATTACATTACTCTGGGTTACAAAAAATATTTTTGTGAGGTGTCTATGATTTTTAACCTGATTTAGAACATTTTTGCAACACTGAATATGAAAGAGCATCCATTTTTCTATATCAGGTCAGGTTTTTGTTCCTACTGGATTTTTGTAAAAAATCAATTTTCCACTAAATTGATTACATTTTTTGATACTGACCGTTGCTTTATTTTAGTATTTTTCATCTGAAATAAAATTTTTACAAAAAAAATAATTTTCTACGAATCAGAATCATGACTGCATCCCAGTGGCCCGGGTCTCCATCGTTTTCATGTCCTGGTGGAATCTCACCATTCACTGATCCAAGATTCTCAGGAAACCAATTCATATGTGAGAACAGGTGATGGATTTTGATGCTCGTGTTGCATCCAAGGCTTTCAAAAGCAGTCAACATATTGCTGACAAGTTCTTCATAGTTCCTGGCCTTGATGTTGCCAAGAAAGTTCTTCACGACCTGAACAAAAGCCTTCCATGCTTCGAGTTCCACTTCTTTCACTGAGTTCTCAAACTCTGGATCTCTGGAAAGGGTGCAGCATCTCAGCCCTTTGTGGCAATGACTGAAGACCCCTGTTCTGGCCAGTTGTGGCTCCAGCCAGATCCCAAAGTGAAAACAAAAATGTTTGACCTGATTGAGTAAAAACAATGGGATTTTTGGATTCAGCACATCAAAATTGGCTTAAATCAGCTCAAAAAAGTTACATAGAAAATTTGGCGTAGACCAGTGTTACTGTTCATATATTGCAAATACTTCTCCACTATATGATTTGACACAGAAGCTGGGAATTTGGCTAAACTTTGTCATAGCAGTAATCTCGTCATGTCACCTATATTTATCTTAACTGAGTTGGCATGCACCACAGGTAGAGAGCTGCAGAAAGAAGCTAGGTATTTTGACAGTTTCCTCCCTAATCTCAGCGCCTTATTCTCAGCATTTTATTACAGGTTATGCTCAGACTGTAGGTGAATCACATTTGATTCACTCTAAACATGATCCATCTGACTCGCGTTTAGACATCACCAACCTATCTGCATCTGCTGCAGTGGAAAAGATGAGTCAGTGAAGTGTGATACAGTGACACTACTTTATGGGCTTAAGTACATTCAAACTATGGCTATTCATTATATGTTGACAGATGGTTGTCCATGTTGTTTTTAATACTGCTAGGCTAGCAACAGCGAGTTCTGCTCAGCACTTCCTTGACTCTGGATGTTATTGTGTCCAGACTGAGATAGTGTACATCCATACAAATCACAAACCTGAACAAAGCTGTAGATGTCACGTACACTCAGAACTCAATACACTACATGTATTTGTAAAATCACAGGTGTAGTTTGTCTTGTATACAAATGGTCACTCATACACTGCCTGGCCAAAAAAAGGTCAACACCTGGATTTAACTAAGCAAATAGGTACGAGCCTCCCATTGCATAATGTCTGCATGGGTGATTATGTTTCAGCTGGAAACAAGTGATATAAGGATAGTGGGGAACCATCATCTTTGAAGAAAAAATGTGGTTGGAAAAAAATCTAGAATGATTATGACCGGTGATCACTTAAATGTGAGCCGGTTTTGGCAGGGCAGTGTATATCGCTGTAACGATGGTGGGTCAGAATCTGTTTCTGAGGTGTAAGACGTGGATATATGGCTCCTGGTTTGACACGGTTGACCAGGTCGTGGTTGGTCTGCTGTTCTTCCTCTGGACAAATCACAGTGTAAGTGCACTATAGTGGAGCGATGGACATTTGCTGCTCTGGCAACTTGTCTGTTGGTCCACCCCGTGTGTTTGACAGAGGAGCTGCACAATGGCATTGTGAGTTCTTCCCCAAAA
Source organism: Pseudamia nigra (assembly GCA_029823295.1). Classification (NCBI taxonomy): domain Eukaryota; kingdom Metazoa; phylum Chordata; class Actinopteri; order Kurtiformes; family Apogonidae; genus Pseudamia; species Pseudamia nigra. Next base: position 2,727 of record JAQQAE010022889.1, read on the forward strand.
GTGTGTTTTGAGAAGGAGTACTCACGATAGTCAGTCAGATATGACCAAATCCCATGTTGGGAATTATCATCAAGGCAACCATGCATGCATTTGTACAACTTGTTTTATTAACTGAAAAAAAAAAATCCATTCCCAAATTGGACCTAAAATGGAGTAGTGTGTTATTAAATCCCTTGAGTGTATTTTATTTCTGCCGCCTGGGGAAATCTGAAAATGTGACCAACGTGATACATGCAAATATTTGGAGGTTGGAACTACCCTAGTGAAAGTGAATAAGTTCACTGAAATAAAGATTTTAGACCACTGTCAGACTCTCCATCAACACAAGATCTTCATGAAAAATGCCGTGAATGGAAATGTGTGTCATAATCAAATCTAAAGGCAGTCCAGCAAAGAAAATACTTCTATTTGTGGCAGGCTTAGTTGATTTTGACTGGTTTTATTTCACATCGTTAACTACCTGAGACCATCCCGACAGTGCTAACCTAACACAGAGACTATAGGCGTAAACAAGAGAAAACAGAAAATAGGCAGCTTTGACTTAAGTGATTTCACCGGGCCTTGTTCTCCAAATATAGAAAAAAAACCTCACTGTTCAACCTCTGTTCTGTTTTTGGCTCCTGTCTGTTTGAGAAACTCAAACCCGACACACAGGGTTGCTTGCACCCTGCCTTTGTGTGTGTGTTGCCTGTTGTGATATGACCAAGTCCAGCTCATGGTTACAGCTTTGAAGAGCAGCCTAATAATGCATCCTGTTGTCTGGGCCTCGCAGCTGCTGTTTTGTTTGTCTTGGCAGACGTCAGAGGTTGAGGACGAACGAAGAGCCGCGAGGTTTTCACTGTCGTGCCACTGTCACTCGCTGTGTATTTGTGTGTGTCGTGTGTGTGCTCTAAACCTTTCCAGTAAGTTTTTAATAGCTGTGTGGTTGGCAGGAGTATGAGACAGCTATGCTTAAGCTCTGAATTTAAACTTTTTCTGAGCGTGTTGTGAATGTTTTTAAACTTTTTCTTAACATGGAGGGAATTTTCAGTCATGCCCAAAAAATCCATGTAATCTAAAGGCCAAAAAATGACTTCCAATTCTGAATTTAAGGGGTCTGCTCTGCTCCATCTTTCCCTCCACTCAGCCTTTTTTGCTGCACTTAGCTGAGGGTCACTGTGGTGTAAATGAGAGCATTGTTCCAGAAGGAGAAGGCTGGCTTTGCAGAGAGGATTATCTGTTGGTGTTGAGCTGTGGGATTCAGTTCCTTCTGGCATGTGAGCCAGTCAGCGGGCTGCATCGCTAAGCTTGTTATTATTGTTTTTGGGGAAGGAGGCTGAGAGTTCCGAAAGTCAAAAAGCAGAGGGAAGATGGAACTGAAGAGGACGTACAATAGCAGTCAAAAGATAGGACACATCTTCTCCTTCAGTGGTTTTCTTTTTTCAACATTGTACCTTAATATTGAAGACATCCAAACAGAAAGAACATTGAATTATGTACAGCTTCGCCTTCTCTCATTAGATTCACAGAGTCAATCGTCCTATTAGTTCTGCTACAACTCCTGTACAAATCCCTATTATTGCAAGAAACAAATCTCAAGCGCTTTGAATGTGTCCCCAAGTGCAGTTGCCAAAACCAACACTAACAACACTAAGTGATGTAATTGGCTGTCATGAGGACCTTCTTTGATAGCCCTGGGTGATATGTTTTGGCCCTGTCCTAGCAAAGGACTCATCCTGGTGGTGTGTATTTGCAAAACTCATCACCACATGCATGGTTCTGGATCCGACGAGTCCAGCCACGGCCTCCGTCTCTGGCGGTCCGCACTCGTACTTCCAACAACTCAGTCACTCCTATGCTAGGGACGCCGAGTGATGTACTTCAGAGTTTTTTAAGGTGAATATATACAAAGAGTGTCAGCGTGCTATTTAAAAGTCCGATACTTCTTCCCGCAGAACAATGGCTCAGGTCTGTTCTGCTCTGCTGTCTCTGTTGAGCTGCTGGCACATCAAACTCTCTTCCATCTTCTCTGTGTTCTCAGTCTGTGTTCTGTGCCTTCTTTTTTGTTCTCATTCCACACATCTGCATCTCACGACGCCAATGAGGGGGAGCTCACAAACCACACCCCCATCCTCCAAAATGTGTCAAATCAGTAAATCCCTGCCGAAAACTACGCCTACGGAAACTAGAAACATAACAGTCAGTCTCAAAAACAGGGGACAGTCCTCAATCTCAAGAAGTAATGGTGGATTTTTATCTTTTGTCTCTAATCCTTCTCTGTCCATTAACCATCTGTCTGACTGTTTTTGCTTTGATTAAAGAATGTTTTTCCTCCCTCCATTGCCTTAGTAATTGTTAGGCTGAGGAATTTAGTTGAAAAAATAATGATGAACTGTCTTTCCACTGAGTGGCTCTTGCCATAAAATGGACTTGTACAGTAGTTGTAATAGCACTAATGGGGCTGTTAACTTTTTACCCACCTTTCCTCTGCACTTTAGGAAGGCAAGATATTGCACCGATAAACTCATCTGCGAATTGAAAATGGTTCTAGGTGTCTACCTGATAAATGCTATGAGAGAATATCATTAGTATCCAAAACTGTCATCAAAGGAAAATGTGCTTAATTTGAACGATCAATAATATAAAACATGCTTTTGTTTCCATACATGCTTCACAGTCTGGTTGTCTTCAGCATTAATGTTGTTGTTGTCCTTTTGGCTGCTCCCCTCAGGGGTCGCCACAGTGAAATACCAATGATTCGCCTGTTTGATCTGGCATAGGTTTTTACATCAGATGCCCTTCCTGACACAACCCTCACAACAAGGGAAAGACTCTCGTCCCTGGGTGGGCTCGAACCACCAACCTTTCGGTTAACAGCCGAATGCGCTGACCGATTGCGCCACAGAGGGCATGCAGTGTTCAGCATTAATGTAAAATTTTGAAAATGAGGGAAGAGAAAAAACAGAAACTCAAGGATGTGTTTCACGTGAAAGTCCAGGCCAAATATTTCATGCTTTACTGCAGTTTTTAGGAAGGGTGAAGATAAGCAACAACAGAAGGATAGAAAATCAGTGCATCTGCAGAAACTGTCATCGGACACAGGATTTAATGAGAAGCAGGAGAAAACGCTTAAATGTGCTGTTTCCCAATAGGAAAACAGGGAAGAGAAACCTGAGGATATGGCTCAGTACATTCTCCACAGCGCGTAGACTGACGTATCGTCAACTGCACAGACAAGAACATGACTCCATATTAGGTGAAGTTTTCATAAAGACACTGGGCTGAGTTAGCCTTTAGAGGAAAAAACAATCAGCAAGCCATTTGTTGACCTTCTCCTTAATGCACTAGCTCTGAAGCAGGCTTTTATTTACTTATTGTGGACTGTGTGAAGAGCACAGGCTGAACACACAAGGAAGAATTATTAACAATATAATCAATGAAAGCCTCACAAACTAGCAATGCACACTGAATGTTATATTCTGCTTTGCCAGCCTGTGAAATGCAATTTAATTCATAAGCAATTGACAAGCCTGTATACTTAGTTTGAAGGTATTCAATAACAATATATGGAGTCTGGATATGTTGCGCATAACAGCAAGTGTGTGGACTCTCTAAGGCATTAAAATCCTTAGTCTTATGTGTTAAATCCCCAGCTAATACATTCACCTACTCTTAACACTGTCAACAATAGTGACTAAATATATTTCAAATCAGAGTCTAATGCAAACAATAATGTGACAGTAATGGAAATATTAAAACAGATGATTTTAAATGCAGTCTTACACAGTCATCTCCACTCATTCTGTACAATTATACATTGTTATCTTTCTTCTTTGATAGGTGGCATCAGAAAGCAGCTGCTTCAGTCATTTCTCTTCCACTAATAAATGAAAGGTTCCATTCGTTAATGCTTGAAATTACATCTGTACAGCTTACATGTGTCTATTAAATTCAGCTGTAAAGGTATTGACCCAGTGAAGTGTGTTGATTTGATGTTTTTTTGCTTTTCCAAGGGCCTCTGTGTAACTCCAATTATAACCTGAATGTGATCATTGTAGCTGTTGATGTTTTAGTATCTACATTTTAAAATTTTCTATTTTCTCATTCTATTTGCTTGAATGACAAATGTATTTCCTCAGAAGCCAAAAAAGATGGCTTGACCTTTTGTCTGCAAAACCAGACACGGGTACTGGTCACGAGGTCAACGTCTATGACAAGTTTTGTGAACCTAGCTTTATTTATTTCTGAGTAGGACATGGACAACCAATAACTGTTGAGAGTTTATAGATGCAACTTTACTTTATGACTCAACACAAAAGCTTTGCAACAGAGATAAACCAGGCCAGTGTTGCCAAAGTATTTTTAGCAAGTTTTCAGACTTTTTTTTCAAAGAATCGACTAGCAACAAATCCAGCAACTATTTCTGGTGTCACTGGAGACTTTTGGAGACTGACGTAAAAGCATGTGTCATTCTTTTTCATTCATTTTTATTCTTCACGATGAGTGGCGGGTATTCTCGTAGACCCCTCCCTCATCGCAAACCACTCACAGGTGGACCGGTCCTCACGCTGCAGTCCCTCCCAGGTGCAGTCGGAGCAGATGTTCACCCCTCTCAGTCCACACGCAAATCAATGGTGCAAAGCTACCACCGGCTGGATGTAACTGTGAAACTTTCTTTGTCTAATTTCAATCATTGCACTAAAATAAATCACTTGATCCACACAGCTTCAGTCACTCCCTCACCTCGTCTGCTGCATGAGTATCTTTTCATGACGTGGGCTGAACATGTTGCTGTCTAGTTCATCATGTCTCAGTCTAAACTGTACACTCAAAAACACATACAGGTATGGGACTCAAACTGTCATTGCAAAGGCTGGTGAAGCTGTTAATTTGAAATGAAACACGAGCACTGCCTGTATTGTAAGGCTGATTTCTATTCAATTTTATAATATTTCAGTTATGCAAATTCACTGTGATGGCATTTAGCAACTTCTAGCAACTTTTAGGACAGTCAATAGTGACTATCCTTATGGATGCAGGTTGATGCAGAAGTAACTTAAAGTTGCAATACAGCTGGCAGCACCTTGGCTCTGAGGAATCCTGATTCTGAAAGAGTAACACTGGACTTCTCTCTGAAAATACTAAGTAAATAAATATTTGTCATGAGTCATCATGATCTTAAAAGTTTTATTTGGACCCTTTGAGAAGCACTTTGTTATTGAGATATCACAGAACATAATCTGGCAAATCACTGCCATGCTAGGTTTGACTGACAGGTTGCTACAGCAAGTCCTCTCACCAGTGGAGTTGCACCTTCACAGTTTAAATTTATTTAATAGAACATAATTTTTCTTGCCAGTGACATGGTAGTGCAGTGGGTAGCACTTGTACCTCACAGCTAGCAGCTCCTGGGTTCAATTCCAACAGCAGGTGGCAGGGCCTGTCTTTTTGGAGTTTGCATGTTTTCCCCACGTCTGCATGAGTTCTCTCTGGGTTCTCCAGCTTCCTCCCGCAACCAAAAACATGCACTAGGGGTTCGGTGAATTGGTCACTCTAAATTGTCCATAGGCATGAATGGTTGTCTGTCTTATGTGTCAGCCCTGCGATGAACTGGCATCCAGGGTGTACCCTGCCTTAACCCCAAATTAGCTGGGATAGGCTCAACGCATGACATTAAAAGTGCACAAATGTCACTTATAATATCACTGACAAGAAGAAAAGGCAACAACCTTAAGTTTGCTAGCAATCATCGTCACATCACTGAACACTGTCAAGGGACGGGGATGTGAACTAAACATATCTTTCATCTGGCCAAGTATTTGGCAGAATCCAATGTAAAAATATATATATTGTACATGACTATAAATGGTATTTTTAATTTCTTCAACAGGTTGCTCATTTGCTACCCATTTTGGAATACCTTGTTAAAAAGTTTAAAAACCTGTACAGAAATTGGCATCACTGGTTCCTTCAGTGCAGGGGTGCTCATTACGTCGATCACAATCAACTGGTCGATCTTGAAGGTAGTGTGGGTAGATTGCATGACATTAAAATGAAATAGATGTCAGCCTATCACCCATCCTGTCACTTGATTGATTAACAGGGCAGCCAGTCGGATAAGATCTGTGTTATCTGTGACACTTAGGTCACTGCACATGCGCAAACAACCTATGTGCAGCAAAACTAACAAACTAGATGACTCCAATTTTTAGCACTCGGTTTTTTCTCTTAAACTTAAAACTCCCCCATTCATTATAAAAATAAGTGGGGGAGCTGGACCAAGTGAGGAGACAAAAACTTATCACTTTCATATGGAATGGGAGGAGGACTTTTTTCTGCCAGTCTATCATCACAATACCAAAAAGTGAAATGTGGAGTGGCATTTTCGGACTGTTCATAGAAAATACGACACTGACTTCCCACCAAAAAGCGAGCTGAGAAAGAGAAAGGTGAAGGAACTAAAATGCAAATTGTCCAGACAGCAGTCAATATTCTCACAACATACTTCAAAAGTGAAAGCCGCCACCCAAGCATCATTCCGGGTGAGTCGAAGTCATCAGAGTAAACTCAGGTAATGACCAAAAATGTACATAGTTAATTGTGTTGTGCAATCTTGGATCATGTCTGTTAAGATTCTGAGTCATCCAGGTCATGGTATCCGAGGCATGTGGTTTTCCTTCTGTCAACTGAACTTGAAATTTGGCTTGAACACTGGCAGCTGCGTCGAACTCGCGCCAGCCTGATGAAGAGTGGTGCCCACACGATAGCAGGTGGGAACGGGAGAGAGGCCCAGGGGACGTTAGCGCCGATGGGGAGCGGATAGCCCCCGCGCCGGGTGTCCCGGAACGCAGCATCTGAACTTAGGGGGACAAAGGTGAGTGGACCCACCTGCGGCGTGAGTACGGTGTGGCTGCCGGTGTTCAAACAAAATTTCCAGTCCGGTCGACAGAAGGAAAACCACATGCCTTGAATATTGGCTCATGCGGTTATGCAAGGTACATCAACATACATTACAGATATGAAGAATTCTCAATATTTTTGTAAATAAATGTGTGTTTTGCATTTTTGTAGTAGGTTTTTCATTTTGACTTGGTCATTTTATAAGTAGCTGACAGGCTGAAAAAGTGTGAGCACCCCAGCTTCAGTGGTTTGTAACCAATGTGAGATGATAAAAGGAATAATCACTGTGATTGAAACCTTACTTTAAAACTAAAACATTAAGACATAACAGAAGATGCAAAAAGACAAAACACAAAAAATGGCATAAGACACAAAAAGACAAAAATAGCACAGAAGACGTAAACATGAAACATACAAACAAATGAAAAAAATATGAAATTCTCAAAAAAGACAAAATAATTCTCTTTGATTTTATTTTTAAAATTTTCATCATGTGATACAGTGGTTGACCGTGGAGGCAGGGTGGTTGTCAATCATTCGGGGTGGTGGGGGGCTGT
>JAQQAE010022890.1:0-10162 GCA_029823295.1 Pseudamia nigra
TCGCTACGGCTAACAACATAGCCGGTTTCGGAGTGGAGTTAGCCCGGCGGCTGGTGGTGTTAAGAGCCTGCAGCAGCAAACACACGGAGACAGCGCCGATCGACATCTGCCAGTGGATTGTTGACATTCATATTAGCGCAGTGCCATCTTGTGGATGCATAACGCAACTGCAGGCACTACTGTCACGATTGATTGATTCTTTTGTAGCACAGCGCCATCTGGTGGATGCATAACGTAACTGCGCCTTATAATCCGGTGCGCCTTATGTATGGAAAAAAAATTTAAAATGTGCCATTTTTGGAGGGTGCTCCTTATAGTGCGAAAAATACGGTATTTCATCTACAACTGTCGGGATGTTTAGTCTTCATATATACCTATCCATGAGGCTATAACTTTCTGCAGAGGCCTCCTTACTAGACAGCAGGCCCAACACCTGTTGTTCCTCATTGTAAACTGGGTTGCGAACAAGGACAGAGCCCTAGTTTGTCATAATCTGTGCTTGTTTAGATTTAGTTTAGCTTTGTGCTGTGTGCATTAGTTTATTTCTGGAGTTATGAGTAAAGGCGGAATGCTTCCATGGTGGTGTTGTATATAAACCCAGTTGTATGTCCCTATTCTTATGTCTCAAAACATCCTGGTATGAAGTTAATTGTTTATGATGCTATACCAGATAAGCATACATTTTTTACTTTCAAGCAAAAGTCACAACGTCTTGTATCTCCCCAGGCTAACTTTGCTCTGTTCTTAGACAGAAAATGACTTCACTAAAATGACAAATCACCTTTTTTTCCCACATGGCTTGTATCATCAATAGCAGCATTCATAATCAATTTTCAATTGTCCAAGGTTAGAGCTGTTTAGTTTGAGCTGTGCATCAACAAATTACGAACTCTGCAAATAGAATAAAGCACTGTGGCAAACCCAGTAAGGTATACTGTAGCATATATTTATACAGATATTTTATTGTGTTCTGTGTGTCTAGAATGGAATTAAGTTGAAGAAGACAGTGGAGGAAGATGAAGACAGTGGGATGATTTCTAGCAAAAGACCAAGGAAGGCTGCGCTGGCTAAAGCTAAACTCTATGGCTGCTTTGTCAAGGTAAGTTGTGAACATCTTTAAGTTTTAATTTTCCCTTAAGTATTTTTTTTTTTAGTTTAGCCATTATGTTATTCAGTTCATATGTTTATTAATACAATATCACCAATAAAGTTTGTACGTTCATAAACCACTTTGTTAAAGTAAGATCGGAAACAAATTTCCTTTGTAGAAACAGAAACCCTGAGTTAAACCAGAAGATACAGTGCTAATCCCTTCATCTTCCCTCATGTTACAAGCCCTTGGTTTCTTTACTGAAGCATTATCAAATGGTGGTTGTTTTTCTTTTCAGTCAGCGACACTGCTGTCAGGTCAGGAGCAGCCGGAGAAGAAATCTTCTGATTCGGATGAAAGCAGCAGCTCTGATGAAGAGAATGAGCAGAGACTGGACCTGTCCAGCACCACCCAGTATGGAACTTCATCTTCTCACAGTGTAGTGGTTCACTAAAGACTTAATGATAACAGGGAATTGGCAGGTCTTTAAAATATCTTAACTGTCCTGCCAGCATTCTACAAAAAAGTTACGAGCCACTGCCAGCTTTTTTGATGATTTTTACTCATTTTTTAAGACCCATAGAAAATGTTTCTTTAATAGTAGTAAGACCTGAATATATCAAAAGAAAGAACAGACCTTCAGCTTTTAGTCACAGAAATCCATTGTATTCTAGCATCAGTTGTTCTTTTTATATATCCACACTTGAATATTGGGCATTTTCATAAAAAGACAGAATTTTAAGCAAAAAACTGAGAGAAATGTATTTTTGTCATTCTTTTTGTAAGACATTTATTCTTTGGTGAAACATACTATTTCCTATTTACCGTCTCATCTGTTACATCTCAGTCCTCTGTTCTGTCCACATCTTCAGATTTTCTATCTATCCTCCACATCTGGGACAGATCTCCATGTCTTCTCTTGTCTCTATAACTTACCCCTACATCAGTGTCTGTTCTTTCTGGGTCTGGGCTTCAAAGTGTCCTCGGCCATTTCTCTTGGTCTCTGTCATGTTGCCAGACATGTTTCCACCGGTTCTCTGTGTGTTTTACCATGGCTTACTGCAGCCGCAGCTTTACTGCACCCGTCGCTCACGACTGTGATTGTCATGTCCATGCCTCTTCTTCAGGTGTTTGTTTGTGTCATAGTGTCCCCCTCACTTTTTTGACTTGTCGCTGTGTCTGTGTGCTTCACTGGCAGTTACTGTTTGTTTTATATACTGTAGTATATAACACTGATGCTGTATGATTCACCACAGTAAACCCATGGTAAACAATTAACCCCATAGCATCCTCTGTTTCTGGTCCCTGTCGGATCATCTTCTTTGCTTGTTTTATCACCTTGGATCATCATATTTTTTTGACAAGATGTGCAAAAGTACCCGGTACTACATGATAACCGCAAAAACATGGGTTTGCTGGAAAAGCTCATCATTGGCGGAGAAGTGTTGTCTCGCAAATGATAGATTAACTCATTAATGGCGGGTGAAGTGTTAAAATATGCATAAAGTAAGGCCTTAAAAGTAATTTAAAAAGTATTAAATTTAAGTTCGTCAGGTCTTAATTGGCACAAACATTTGATTTAATAGCCACATTTCTGAGATGTATTTTCATGTTCACGTTTTATGTTACATTTATCATGTTGTGCAGTTGAGTTCAATCCTCATCTTTATACATGTTTTCTTTTGCATCTTTAAAAAAAAAAACTTTAAAAGTTATGTGGATTAATTTACAGAAAAAAATATTTATTATGGATTAACTATTCAAAATTACCTTAAAGGTTTTAAAGCCTGTTTAAATTTTATCTTCTGATACCTGTAGAGACCCTGAAAAAGTCAGTTTTTTCCACTCTGTGTCAGAAAGACGCTATGAATTATTCACATAAGATACTGTATGTTAGAAGGGTTGTGCCATAGAGCTCCACTGTTGTCTCAAATCGATGACACACCTTGTAACAAGTTTTTTGACACCATTAAAATTGAAACCATAAAGTGCCTGAGTGGACTTGTAGAAGTAGTCAGCTGCATTACTGGTTGTTGGGAAAACATTCACCTCATTCCCTCTGAGTTGTTTTTTTGGCTGTGAGCAGCTATCAATCACACCAACTGTTGAGGAACACTGATTGTTGATTGGTAGATCATTCCTGTTACCATTGTTTGAGATCAAGCCTCTTTATTGTGTCAGTGCACAGACTTGTCTCAACATTGTTGTTGTTTTTTTTTGTGATATGTCACAAAGTGCTTGTTATGTTCTTTCAACACATTGTCCTGCCCAAGTCATCACATACTGACGTATCTGAACATGTTGTAACACAGTAAATGGGGAATGGTTGGCAAATACTGACACCATCCCCATGGTAACAGTGTGCCATTTTCACCAGTTTCATGCAGGGCTTTGGCTTAAAAGCTACATTCTGAGTGGCAGCAAAGTGTGGTTTGTATGCGGGTACCTTAGGGTAAGGAGAAGGAAGTCAGGGTAATGAGTCAACACAACATTCACAAAAATACATTGCATGAAGTAAAACTCATACCACGGTCTTTGATGTGGACGTCTGCGTGTTTGTTGCACATCCATAACCACATCCATCTCCTTCTACACACAAGGTGGCAACACACTCCCTTGCTCATCACACATTGCTAAGATCAAATGCTTTGCACTTCAGGACAAGACCAAGCGTCAGTATATGATGACTTGAGAGTGAGAATGTGTATTCACTTGGCTTAGGTGGTTGGCTAAAATGTGTTGCTACCCTGCATAAGCCTCATAAAGGTAGGGAAAATCCTGCAGCTGCAGAGAAGGCCACAGTCTGGGATTTGTTGATTAACTGTTTGTCGTTGTTGACAGACTATCTGATGCTGATCTCATGAAGGCTTGTGGAGGACGAACTGCACACAAGTAAGCATTCATATAATAATGCAAAAACAAAACAATACTATCATATGTACTATCATATGTTTGAGAATCTTTTCAATTAACACAACATTACTGTCATGTTGTTTTGTGATTGTCCAGAGGAGCGCGACATGGCCTAACCATGAGTGCCAAATTAGCCAGACTGGAGCAACAGGAGGCCGAGTTCATGACAAAGTACGGCAAGAAGAGCCAATCGACAAGTGCCTCATCAGACTGTGTATCACCAGCTCCACCAATCACAAAACAGAAAGCTGAGAGCCTAGAGGAACCTGCTGAAGAGTCAGCGAGCAAGAAGAAGAGAAAAAAATCTGCCGAGATTGTAAATGGGATAAACGGCATTGATGATGTTGCGTGTGAAAAGGTTAAACCCAAAAAGAAGAAAAAGAAAAGCAAGGACTCTGACATAACGGAGGTTGTTTCCTGTACAGTGATCTGTGTGGAGAATGGTGAAGAAGAACACTCTCCCAAAACAAAAAAGAAACATAAAAAGAAGAAAAATGGCCACAAAGAAGAAAAAGCATCTGAGATTCCGAGGGAAGCTGGGAAGGTTTCCACAGAGCTACACACCAAAGTGAAGAAAAAGAAAAACAAGAAATCTTCCCAACACAACAGCAATCCTGCTGAGGAGGAAGCTGTAATAGTTGCAGAGGAGGAGGCTACAGTCAATAAAAAGAGAAAAAAGGACAAGTCTCTAGATGACACTGCTAACAAGGAGGCACTTCCTTCAAAGAAGAAAAAGAAGAAATCCACAGATTAGAATGTGATTTAAAAAAAAAAATCAGACAACCAATATGAAATGAGTGCCCGGAAATCATGTGTGTTTGGATATTTATTAGGTTTTAATGTGTGCTGGTTATTTAGTCTTAGGTTTTGTTCAGACTGTAGGCAAATCAGATCTTTTAAATTTAGACTGTCGGTTCACATTGTTATCCGACTGGATGTTTCTGCCAGGATGTCTGCATGGATTCAACCACATAAATGTTTCTGTGAGGTACACTACCTGTCCAGACGTTGCAAGTCACGTTTGTTGGTCTGCCTTTAGTTTTTTAATAATGGCATATTTTTGCAGAGGCATCATTTTGATAAGCTTATGCAATAATGATCTACATCTTTGCCAAGGTCTGTTGATTAGAGTCAGACTACTGTAAAGTCTTCTCCAGTACATCCCAAAGACTTCCAGTGTGGCCAGTCCATGTCTAAAAATGATGTCTCATGGTCTTGAACCATTTTGTCACTATTTGAGCCTCATTAATCCTGACGTCCTCTTTGTATCAAGAAAAAAAATGATGGTAAAAGACAGATGAAATGAGAATCTCATCACTGCATCAGGTAGAGTTGAATAACTTGTGCAAGGAAGGCAGAACAGAAACCTCACCACAAAGTGCCAACATAGTTTATTTCGGTCTGTCTGTGTCTTTCTCATGTTCTTCACTGCGTTCTGCTCGAAGCTGCATGAACTTAATTCTGCTCCAGTCACTCTATATTTGAGAAACCAGGGATGTGTCTGTATGTGATTGGAATCCCAGTTCAGTCTAGAAGTAATGCTCACATTTGGGTTGAAATATGCAAAAAACAGATTTCATGGATTTTTAAAATTTTTTTTTTTTAAACTGTAGACAGTACGCAGTGGAAATGTGCTGACAGTCTGAATGCGGCCTTAATGTCCACTGTGTACAGCCTTCAGGGTTCAGCGCTGTCATTTTCTGCCTTAAGGCTGAACAGGACTTTTCCAGAGTCACAGGCATATGTAAACCTGAAAATGAATTGACTTATGTGCTTTTTATACAAATTAAATGTGTGTGATTTGTACCACAGATGCTGCCCGGGTTATTCTAAATACTACAAATACACAGGAGTAGAAGGACACCATTTATGCCCTTTGTTAAATAAATGTGATCCATCAAGCTGTATATGAGCTTGGATTTTATTCCTTCATACCAGATAGTGAATTAAAGAATTTGGTTTATATTTATGAATGCATTTTTCTTAACAGACCTGCAACAGTAACAACTGCTGTTAAAGTAAGTTTGTTTCAAGCAAAGATGTGTTGTTTTGCTTTAGTGTAAAATTAATCTTACAATATGTTTGCCTGTACATGTCAAAAACTCTCAAATACCGCAAACTGTGTTCACAGACAGTGATGTCTGGAAGTGTTTCTGAACTCATGCAGTGATTTCCAGTAGAGAATGTCTGTTTTTAATGCTGCTTGAGGGCGAGCATGCAGTTTTGACCTTTGGTCTTCCTCCTGATTCTTTGCAATTTTACACTGAGGACCATATTTTTGAAACTATTTCACAATCTTTAGACACAGGTAGTGGCAGATTGGTGACCATCTGATGGGCTCTGCCTCTCTAAAATTCTTCTTTTATACCCAGTCATATTACTGACCTGTTGCCAGTTGACCTAATTGAAATGCACCTCCAGTTGTTTTTGATTTCTTACATTTCTAGAAGTTGAATGATAAAAATATGGATAGACCCTATTACAGTTGCATTTTAGCTTCTTGATATGAGACATGCTGGTCTGAACGGACCATCTGGATGTTACATGTCAGACTGACTATCTGAAGCTGTACAAGAACATCATGAGCAAAAACACACATCCAGGGCACAATTCATGACCTACACCAAACATACCACAGTATGAGTAAATAAATATTCATGTAAAATAAACTTATGCCTTGACTGTGGTATGAGAATAATGAGAAATATGGCCTTTGACACAACAGAGGCCATACTGATATCAAACTAAATATGGTTGTAAACCAGTGGTTCTCAACTGGTGGGTTGAGGCCCTAAAGTGGGGCGCAGACTATCTCATGTCAGAATTCCATTTTGGTGCAGTATCAGCATCTCTTAATTTTGTGGATGATTGTGGATATAAAAATAACCACAATCATCATGTGCAAGAACTGTAAATTCAAACAGTTTTATCTATTTTCTCATTTAGTAAAAATGTTTAATAGATCATTACCGTAACCTTTGGCCCCTGAATATTTTTCATTCTATCTTTGAGTCACAGTTATAATTTCTGTCAAATTTTGCAGCTTTCTCTAACATTATTCCTAAAATATTGTGTTAGGTACTAGGGTCAGAATGTGTATTCAGGCCTTATCATTACAGAAACGAAATGAAAAGCGGTATTTTTCTTTGTGGTTTTAAAAAGATTTCCGTAAAGATGACATATCAGGAAATGTGTGTCCACACAGGACCACTGAAAACACTGTAGTACAGTATACATGCCAGGCCTGTAAGTGTTGCTGTAATGCTGCCAGAGAAATACGCTATAAGACAAGACATGGCACATCAGCATGTAAACAAACAGCTAAGAACGTGTGTCGCATGCTGTTCTCCATGTCCACTTGTTACCCTTGGTGGTTGCACAGGAGCAGAACATTTTGCTGTTAAAACCAGAACAAGCTCAGTAGCTGCTGCAGCACAACTGCAACTCTGTCAGCTGCCATTGTTGTTGTTGGATTTAGGGCATGCAGGTTAAGAGAGGTGCGGCTTTGGCATCATCGTTTCAGAATGGATGTGTATACATTGTATACAGGAAATGCAAGGGTGGGGTCTTCAGATTTGTCCACTCTGGGATCTGTTTTCAAAAAGTACTGTTTTCAGCCTCCAAAAACACCAGCTCTGTGTGGATGAAACGCCTGTATGATAAAGGTCATGGTCAAATTTATTTGTATAAATTGCCCAAAGTGCTTTACAGGTTTAAATTACAATAAATAACTTATGTGGATACAGTACACCTAAACCCATTTTTGTATGAAAGGCCTCTGAAAATCTATCATTTTGGTAGGAAAGAATATCTTTGTCTCTACCACAGCTGATTGACCATAAACAGGCAAATAAGATGCACATGTCCAAAGAATTTACATAAAACCAGATTAATATCACCATATCCAATAGCTTAGTCTGAAAATGCTTAATTGAGGAAAAGGCCTATATATTATCAGGATACTGTCATGTTCAGAATAACAGTGCAATGTGAGTGTGCATGTAAACATACTCACTGACACACATCTGTATTGTAATATGTATTGTTGTGTAGACTCACAGCCAAACACACATGAGGTAAACCTTGTATTGTGAGTGTGAATAGCGCTCAGAGCCACATGAGGGGATTTGCATAAGAATGATGTGTGAGTGCTGGAAGGCCAGGTCTTCATTTGTGTGATGTTGCAGCTCCTGTTCTGTCACCTCAGCCCTGTGACTTCCCAAACACTCAGCTGTGGCTCACCTCACCTATCCACACCATCGCTGTTGGAGCCTCTTCCTCACATCACCCCTCTTTGTGCTCTCCTTCCTTGCGGTTCAAACTGCCCAAATCATGGAGAATAATAACACCTTTCTGTACTTTGCGTATGGCAGTAATCTGCTGAAGGAGCGGCTGCAGCTGAAGAACCCCTCTGCAACCGTGCACTGTGTGGCCAGACTCAAGGTACAGTGTCATGATATGACCATCAGACCTCTATCAAATATGACTTCTGCTCCTGCACAAACCCTTCTCCCATTAACACTCTTTCTTCTCCCTGAAGGACTATAAACTGGTGTTTGGGAACCATAAAGGTGTGGCCAGTGACCGGTGGCGTGGGGGTGTGGCTACCATACAGCACAGCCTGGGGGATGAGGTGTGGGGGGTCGTATGGAGAATGAACATGTCTGATTTGGAGTCTCTGGACAAGTAATGGTTTGTTTTCTTTTAATCCTTTCTTTGTGATTTTTCTAAATGTTTTCCCTCTAAACATAGTGTCTCTTCACTCAGTCAAGAGAATGTGACATTAGGTGCATACAGTCCTGTGGAGCTGTCAGTGAGGACCAAAGGCCAAGAGCTCAGCTGTCGAACCTACATAATGAACAGTTGTGTGTACGCTCCACCATCTCCACAGTACCTTCAGGTGAGACTACTTTCATAATCTGTTGGAGTATAGGCTGCTAAAATTTGAACACTTTCACTTTATGACATGAATATAAATCTCTATATTGTTTAAATGTGAAACTCATACAAAAAAACTAGTGTGCTGAGGATTATTGATCATTTAATCAGTTTGACACAGTTCTACTTGATGCGTGACATTCCACTGTTACTGAGCCCTGGATAATAGTGTGATTATTTTGCACACAGTGAGATACACAGAACTGTACAGGAGGAAGAATGAGATGTAGTGTCAGTATCTGTCAAAATCATGAATTTATCTGTAGAACAGGTTTCTGTATACATCCATTCACTGATCCTGCTGATCCTCCAGCTCAATGAGATGACTCCGCCTCCAGCTCCATTTGATCAGTCACATGAAAGATTCATCAAGCTCATTAACTGCAAAAATGATGCTGATGTGCAAACATGTAAAAGAGTAGCTTCATAACCCAGACACAGTACATTAAACATTTATTCACTGAACTTCACACACAACACTGAGCCACCGGACCCCAGACCACCAAGGCTATGAAGTAGTCAGGACTTTGCTAACTAATCAGTGTCCTTAAAATAATGCTGTCTTAAGCAACATTCAAGATACCAACACCATCATGTAGAAAAACTATAAATGTTGCACAACTGAATTGGACTGTTAATCAGTTTAATTCAGTGATCAATGACATGTCGAGTGTCCATCTACGGCTTCCTTAAGGCAAGCTTCACCTTTTAACATAGGCAGGTATCATGTTATAATGTGAACATGTTCACATTTTACAAGATAATGTATCCTGTTATAATGTGCTAAGTTTGTATCACACTATAACATGAGACCAGTCACATTCCTACATAAGGTCCCATGGGGCTCAACCATATGAAGGGAATTTCATCACTCTAGTCCCACTCAATTCCAGTGTCACTCTCTGACTCAACATGACATCACACATGGTGTTTCAGTGTTGTTTTGAAGGGAATAGTAAAATACCACCATGAATCAGGTCATGGGCATCGTCCTATTCTCTGGTGCCAACTTCCCCCTCTGAAGCATCTGGAATAGTGACCAAACTGCACAGGCCTGATAGCCCTGAAAAGCAGCTGGTACAGAGGGACAGTGTGGCTTTGTAGCAACAGCTTTGTCTTCAGTGGAGACTGCGAGAGACCACTATATTGTTCCTGTTCTGTGTGTGTGTGTGTGTGTGTGTGTGTGTGTTGGGGGGGAGGGTGGGTGTGTGAACATGTATT
>JAQQAE010022891.1:0-10162 GCA_029823295.1 Pseudamia nigra
TAGTGGACAGAGGAGAGACAAAAGAAAAGAGTAGAGATAGAACAACAAACAACACAGACACTGGACGACGTCCACGGACACAGAGACATATGTTGGTATTAATTTATGCACTGAAAGGCAGGGAGCTCCTAGAGGAGAATCATCTTGTTAAATTTAATTATTGCGGATGAAATACAATTTTTGACAAAACTGACACAAATATATTTCTTATGATTCAATGTTAAGTCTTTTTAATGATGTAATAACCAAGTGTGTTTACCATAGACTACATATATATTTGAAATTTAAGTGACATTTATTTTCATTTAAACTACTTCAACCACACAGGGTTATACTTTTAATCCTGCTTTTTACACGTTTGCCTCCTGGTGATTTTCATTCTGTCTTGAACAGCAGACATCAGGCAGAGGAAATAAAAACAAATGTCAACCATCTCCTTTTTGTCGTTATGACCTGATTACTTTAGTTCAGACGATAAAAGCAACAGCTGATCGACCCTGTGGAGTGATTTACAGTGAGCAGGGAAAAGAGCCACACACATGAAGCGCAAAGGTGGGACGTTTATACCAATGCTGGGTATCTGAGGGGTCAGAGGTCAGAGGTCAGGGGTACGGGGGAAGAACTTTGACCAGTGCAGTGCTCTGAAAAATGACATGGAATATATTTGGACTGAAAGGTGATAGAATAGTGCTGGTGGTCAGGAAAAAAAATTAATCTGGATAATAAAATCTGCACTACTGTTGTCGTTTGTACATCGGACAGAAAATAAAACTTATTAGTAGCTGCTGCTGTTTTCTGCGAAACTGGAAATGTCTAGAATATTTTTTTTTCCTGCTCTGAGATGAAACAGCTGATGTGACACAGCTTGCTGTGATGATGCACATGTAGGTGTGTGGACAGTAGGGGGCGTATTTGTCCTGTTCTTTGCAGCTCAGTGCACTCAGTTCTCTGCATTTTTAATATGTGCATCTGCTTTTCTTTTCTTTTTTCACCAAGAATCTCACTTTTACATACATATAGAATAGAATCAAATAGAATAAAAAATGAAAAAATATGTACTTCAAAGAGTAGTTGTTTTGCAAAATACATTTTATTCCTAGTTACATTTCTGATTTAAAAATGTACTTTGACTCAGTTACATTTGGGCACAGCTCAATGAATATTTGTTATTTTTGTGCCTCCAGAATATCACCAAAATAAGCAAAGATTAAGCAAACAATTTTTCATATTAGAAAGTGAACAAAATGAACAAAATAATCAAAAAAGATTAACAAAATGAACAAAACAGAAAAATAAGGAACAAAATATCAACAGAATAAGCAATATTATCAATAAAATATTAACAAAATTGGTGAAACAAATGATAAAATATCAACAAAGTAAATAAAATGAGCAAATAATCAACTAAATATTAAAAATGAACTAAATTGTCAACATAATCTACCATATAAAAAAGCAAAAATAAACAAAATACAGTATATTAGGCTGTAATAACCTCCTCACGAGTTACTCACTACTTGAAGAGCTTTTTACTTTCAACCAAGTACAGTACTTATTTTAGGAGTACGTCTACTTCTACACAAGTCACTGTCATTATAAAGTATGAGGTGATACAATAAAAGCAGATCACACTGATACAGTACTGACTGATCTAAAAAAAGAAAAAGAATATTTATAACACTGGGGATGAAAACATTTTCAGTAGCCAAAGGGACTTGATAGCACCTCCCTGAGTTCAAGGGTCCAAACAGAGGATGGGAGTTGATAGAGAAATAATTATACAGTACAGCATATACTATGTAAAATGTTTAATAAAATATAATCTTGTGTGCCAAGTTAACTGTATGAACTTTTGAACTTTCATTGCACGCATTGCTTATCTACAGAATATTTTAGTAATGAGTACTTTCGCTAAGACGCGCATCTGACTGGATACAGTTCCTCTTTTTACTCTCTGTCCACTATTGATAAATAGGTGATTGATAAAAACAAGAAGTATGTGACTTGCTAGTTTCACTGAGGCAGAGGTCAGACATCCATATGCCTGACCAACACACCCACGATCCTTGTGATATGTGACCTTTAAGAAAGTATATAAAAGATTGCTCATAGCAACACCACAGAGCAACACTGTTGTCCTGTATGTTTGAGAATGAAGAACTGTGAGGCCTGATCGCTGGCGTCCAATGTTTGTTCCTGCAAGCTGATTGATTTCAACTCAGTTCAGTTCAGTTCATTTGCATTTAATTGGATTCAGTACAATTCATTTCAGCCCACTTCATTTATCCAGAAGGGACAATTTAGTTTACAGATGAATTTGGATGATCTGTCAGTGTAACAGCGTATGAGAACCAGAGCAGCAATGGACAAACAGATCCACATAAACCAACAGAGACCCTGATAAATATTAAATCAATCAATCAATAAATACATGTAGTAGTTCTCACAGTGTTTGGTTCGTCCGCAGAATTTAAAAGCCTGATGGCTGAAGGCATAAAAGGGGATGCTCTTCATCTTCTTCTCTGATGTTTCAGTAAAATGTTGGCTCAGGGGGTTAAAGGGTTTTCCACAATTTGACTGACATTGATCTGATTCTGAATAGGTAAAACACAAAAGGTGAAAGGACGAAATACACAAACTTTGAAAATAAATTTACACCCTTGAACTGCACTTGTAATCAAACGGTAGGTACACTATTAGCCTATACTGTACATATAATCATTTTTACTATTTATAGCTATGTATGTGTTTGTTTTACTCTGTAAACTACTGACAACATTTCCTCCAAATTCCAAATAAGATGTTGTCATTTAGAGCACTTATTTGCAGAACATGAGAAATGGTCAAAATAAAAAGATGCAGTGTTTTCAGACCCAAGTAATGCAAAGAAAACAAGTTCATATTCATTTTTAAACAAAACAATACCAGTGTTTTAACTTAGAAAGAGTTTAGAAATCAATATTTGATGGAATAACCCAGATTTGCTGACATTTGCTCACTAAATATGATTTGTATGATCAGTAGAATGAGGTGTGTTGGAATTCAACACACACTGCACTGGAATATAATAT
Source organism: Pseudamia nigra (assembly GCA_029823295.1). Classification (NCBI taxonomy): domain Eukaryota; kingdom Metazoa; phylum Chordata; class Actinopteri; order Kurtiformes; family Apogonidae; genus Pseudamia; species Pseudamia nigra. The sequence continues at coordinate 3,072 of JAQQAE010022891.1, forward strand.
CTGTCATACATGTGCAGATGCTGATTTCAGAATCATTTGCAGTGGTCTCTTTATTTTTTCCCAGAGTTCTAAATCCAGAAAGGTTAAAAATAGAATAAAAAACTTCTCTGTATGGCAATGGTTGAAATATTGAACAGACATATCTACTCATACATTTTTTGCTTACTCAACTTTGTATGTTTGTGTCAGAAAGTAAAATCAGTGGGTTTTCCTTGATTATTAAGTGTGTCAACTCAAACTGAAATCACAATTTGCTACATTATCCATAATAAAAATATGACTGCTTAAAATTGTGACGCTCTAACCATGAATTTGCTCAGTGCTTTTAAAGCCCATAGTGAAGCAGTATTTTTGTTCATTTTCTTGATCATCTTGTTTTTTCTTCTCTTGTTCATTACCTTCTTATTTTGCTCATTATTTTCTTTTTTCTAAGTTTCCTGATTACTTTGTTCATTTTGCTTCTAATTTTGATCATTTTCTTGATTATTTAATTTTGGTAGTTTACTATGCATTTTGTTGAGTTTTGGTCGCTGGGGTGGTTTTTTTTGCAGATTTTAAATTTGCTGCAAATTTGCTGCCTGGTTTTCTCTGAAATTAAACACAATTGAGTCCAGACAAAACAAATCTGAGGCCATGAGGTTCCATTCCAGTCCTAACTCAATCTTTCTTGGTTCATTTTCTTTTTTTTGCGGTTGGATTCTCTGCCATAGCGAATAATGATGTACTCTAGTTACATGGAAAGTACCTGTCACATATCTGTTAAAGTGTATGTTACACAGATTTTCAGCACCTTGTAGAACATTTCATTTCCAGTTCATTAAACACTCATCACTATATTTCCTGCTGTACTTAATTAATTAGTGCATGATGAAAATTGCTCAGATCATTTTCCATCTCCACCCTCTGCTGAATCATGTACTGCAGCGCAGACGTCATGACGGTAACCCAAGCACATGCTAATAACTGACCCAGGCTGGAAAGCCATTTAGCGTTATTATGTCCAGCCTGTCGGAGGTCGTCGTAAAAGTTCAAGGGGCGTCGGTACATTTAGTGCCTGCTCAAAATCTCATTAACTCTCCCCCATTTGCAGTGAGTCCCATCTGGTTTCACTTTCAGCACAGAGAGCTGCAGATAAGGACACAAACAGTGGGTATCCTCCACCGAGCTCTCTGTTGTCTGGATTGATTCTGATTTATTTCTTTTGGACTGGGCTGTCCCGCAGCCGGCCTGGTTCTGGTTTGGAAAACCTAGCAAAGCTGGTCAAACATCTGCTTCTGTCTTATACAGATGAACATCTGTGAGGATCAGGGGTCTTTTAACGCAGATAAGATAAAATAAGATAAGAATGAACTGATTGAACTTATCTGAATCAAATGAAATCTGCTTAGTTTCTTCATTTTTTGTCATTTTTTGTTCACTTTGCTTTTAATTTTCATAATTTTCTGCATTATTACTCAAATTCTGCCACACTGGATGGTGATCAGGAGTGAACTGTCACAAACCGAAGGGGTTGAAAACTTACGCAATCACTTATTTTACATTGAATATTTTTATTACTTGGCATTACTAGGTAGAAATCTATTTTCACCCTGACATTAAATGATTCTTTTTCTATAAAATTTTGTCCAAAAACCCAAATTACATTGAAAATGATTCTGATTACATAACTAGAAATGTATGCAGGGCAAAGTGCAAAAATTCAGACCCTACCAATCTTCAAGGTCGCAGTCAAAGTCATTTGATGAATGTCCTGTAATCTAAGGTAGTTTTTTCATAATTACCTAATTAATATGCAAGTCAGGAGGTGGTTGCCCAAACCCTACCTCCTACCCCTACCCTGACTACCCAAGTTTTTACTTAAAATTTGTAGTATCCACTAATCAATAGTAGTGCATCAACTCACTAGAACTATCGCGCTTTCTCAGTTGTTTCCTGCTTTATTTTGTAATTTACCTTTTTTGTGTCTCTCTGGGTGCTTCACTTCAACTCTTTGTGTTGTCTCTCAGTTTTTCCTGTCTCACCTGTATCTTGTCATTAATTGTGCTTGTTAATCTTTAGTTCTATCTTGTATCTGTTTTTAATTCTCTGCCTACCTATTGTCAGGTTTGCCCACCTATTCACTCTTCCGCTCACCTGCAGCTTCCCTTGTTTTGACCCGTCTCCACTTATACTCACTTGGTCCCTAGTCAGCACTCATACACTCTATATGTATACAACCTATCGTTGCTTTAGTCCATGACTGTCTGCTGTTATTTTTTCAGTTTTTAAAAATATCTTTATTATCCTCCTAAGGGAATTCATTATCGATTGCATACACACGCACAGCTTAAAGTACACATTTTTAATGGCAGGGGAAACTGGAGTGCCCGGAGAAAACATGCAAACTCCACACAGAAAGGCTGGGTGTTGACCAGGGATTGATTTTTTTTCTATCGCTCTGTGTGATCGTGTTTAGTGGACACTTTTTTGGACCTTGTGAGTTCATTTTTGTGCTTAAAAAGAATTTTCTGCATTGAGTCTGTGCTTGTGTTTTCCATCATGCTACCTCCTGACAGGAATAACATAATACCTACAGCTGTAAAAACAGTACTACAAAAAGAACATCTGTTCAGCCTTGTGGGATAATCATTCACAAACTGTAATGTTACCCCCATTCTGAGAGAGAATGAGAGTGAATTGATTAGTGTCTGGATACAGTATCAGGTGTAGATGTGAGACAGGAGGCATTCAGGGACATTAGGAGAACAGAGAATGACAGACACATACTGTACACAAAACAACTAAAAACCCGGCAAGCTCTTAAATCTACAGCTCTTCTTCCACATAGGAATGATTCTGCAGAATGTTTTGTATCAGTGCCTTGTATAAATGATAGTGTAGTTGTAAACCCAATCAAGAAATTGGGTTTACAACATTAAATCCCTGTCCCTGAGTTCTGTCTTGTGGAAACGGGCAATTTGACAACTTCAGTTCAACCAGCTGATGATGAATAAGATTTGGCAGAGTCCGACGGACTGACAGAGGCTGTTGAAAAATGATTAGAAGATGTTTTTCAATAAATTTTGTGATGTCGAGCTGAGCCAAAGATATGTAATGAAGGTGTGAAGGATTAAAACTAAACAATAAGAGATATGTTGAGCCATCTTCATTCTTACATTAATTGTTTTATGTGCGTTATCACCAATACTGATGTGTTTTTATCATCTGAGCCACATTTCTGTTCACAGCTCAGAAAACATATTTTAGGGTTTATCACTTTAACTAAAAACTTGACCTTCAGATTCCCATTTCCACCAAATTCCAGTCAGTGAAAGTTTTGTTAATACTTTTCCTACCTGTTACGTGTGAATTAATTCTGCTCTCCATCCAGGAACATCTCCGCCTAATAATAGAAAACTGCACCTGCTGATCCTCTACAGATTACAAACTGTCTGTGTAGTCTGTTTAATTATTCAACTTTCTGTAACAGAAGAAAACCTCCAGCAGAACCAGGGCTCTAGGCAGGTGGTCAACTGCCTCGACTGGTTGGGGTTAGTGGACAAAAGAGAGACAACAGTAGAGTACAAATAGAGCAACAAACAACACAGACACTGGGAAATACCGATAGACGCCAGACTGGTCCACAACCAGCAACTGAACATGAATAACATCTAGAGACCCGAATGAAGGATAGAGACAGCGAACAGAGGGAAGAAAATTTAGAACTACAGGTAAGACACAAAGTTAGTAACACAATATGGAAGACATGGAATTTAAGACAGGGAGGGAGGGAGGGAGGGAGGGAAAGAAGCTCAGTGCATCAGTCCTCCAGCAGCCTATATGCAGCAGAACTAATTATACTATACTGTAACTATATGCTTTGTCAAAAAGGAAAGTTTTAAGTCTAGTTTTAAATAACTATGATGTCATTAGATGTTCTGCTTTTTACAAAGCTGTGAGAATCTGAAGCTGGATTCCTCTTTAACTCCTTCAAAGAGTTCATTCTTAGTTAGTGGCTCCTTCATTAATTCAGGATTTTACCACACGTTTCAGTTGGAACCAAATCTCAGATTCTCTTTCTTAGCTCTGTGAATGACGTGACCGAGCTGATCCCTAATGAAAACCACACAGCTGAATCAAAGGGGCTCAAAAAGCCTCCTGGAATCCAAAACAAATGTTTACATCTATAAATACTCTGAGGCGGAACAGAAGAGGTGCACGAATATTTGGATGGCTTTTTAAATTGGAATGTGTGGTCAGTGTGGGAATTTATTGCTGGGTGTTTGTTATTACGGAATAATAAACATGCTTTTTATTGATCAACCCAGTTTAACAGTGATTTCACATAACCATGAAACATCCAATATTCCTGAAGTCAATATTAGAATACAAGGTCAGAGATTTTGGGTAGAATGCAAACATCTAAAGTCAAAGACCTCTCCGATGTTGACAGATGTGTACGTACATGTGTTTGTCTCAGCCTCAGCAGTTTAGAAACCTGTTGAATTTTTCAAACTGCAAGGATATACTATCATCTGTATGACTACATATCACACCACAGAGAGAGAGAGAGAGAGAGAACAGAGTGGGAGGAAGCACAGATCTACAGGGCAGACACAAAGTTGGCAACAAACATAGATGACTATGAATTTAGTGCAGGGAGGGACAGAGAGAGGGATAGAGATAGTGAGGGAAGCCCCCAAGCAGCCTAGGATGCAACAGAACTAAGGGAGGGTTCAGCCCTAATGATATGGTTTGTCACAAAGGAAAGATTTAAGTCTAGTTTTAAAGGTACAGAGTGTGTCTGCATCTCTGACCCAGACTGGGAGCTGGTTCCACTGGAGAGGAGCTTGGTAACTGAAGGCTCTGCCTCCCAGTCTGCTTACTATGATTATGGTTGTCTGGAGATGTAAACACACTGCTCTCTGCTGACACGACTACTGCAATGAAAAAAGGTAGATTTTGTGTTTTTCATGCACTCGACTACTTTTGATCAGAATCAGTGAGCTACTGTTATGTAGTAGGACATTTGGGACACAGTCATAGACCCTGTGTGGAGCCAGTCACCAGTGCCCACTGTATCTGTGGGGTTGTTGCATTACCATTTTATGGTAAAGAAAACACAACTAAGTCAAATTAAGTCATCAAATCCAACACACTTTAAGTTTAAATGTATTTTCACCTGCCTTTTAGGCTTTTGTTTTCAATCAAAGTTTGGTTTTGTTATATGCATCTTATCCACATATGTTAATGTGTTCACTATTCATCAAAAACATCAGTCTAACAAACCCTCATGGCATGTTGACTGATGAGGTCATTGTGAAGGTCTCAGATCCTTATTTCATAGTTTTGTAAACAAGTTTCATTTTAATAACCCCTGTCTTTCTGTGGGTTGGTGGTGTCTATGTCCTGCTGGTTTAGCTCAGTGTGCAGGAATGCATCGATCCTGCTCTCTGCTGCTTTAATGAGGCTGCATTCCTCCTCTGGATGTTGAGTCACTCCATCTTCACTCTCAACACGTCTCCTACATGTAGTAAAGCTCCTGGTGGGGGCTGAAAAATAACTATGCCGCTATAAAAGCATCCTGACTGAAGCTAATAAAAACCTGTAACTTTTTCAGGTATATTCCTCTGAGCCAGCAAACTCCCAAATTTCCATCCTACAAGCATCATTACTGATCAAAGCATTGAAACACATATTGGATCCCTCATCCCCCAGCAAGACGAATTTAAGGACGTACATTTGGAGAGTTTAAATTGATAATTCAGACCTTTGAGATGTTTAATATTATCTTGTTTTTATCTTGTTCTATTTTTTTCTTTAAACCCAAGTCACACCAGAGGCAGAATGAATCAGAATGCAGTTGGGATGAAAAGTATATTACTGGATATTCAGAGCGCACTCTATAAATTGTGGCTGCAATCTGAGTGCATTCCAAGTAATCAAGCCCATTCTTGTGGCTGGTTCAAATGTTTTGCTCATGCTCAAAACTTTCAAGGTGCATTTGAAGCAGAGAATTATCGAACAGCATTTGAAGTGTAATCTAACTGCACTATGACTGCATTCCAACAGCATTCATAACCTTCCGATTGCATTTGAGGGAGAAGCGAAACAGCAAACAACTTTAAATCCTGCCAGAATGTCTCGAAAGCACCTTGAATAACCCGGAGTCGCACTCAAATGCATCACAATTGTTTCTGGACTCTATTTCAATGTAAAAGAAATAAGCTGCTAATTGCATGTCAAAAACCGTCGGAATCTTTCGATTGCCGCTTGAAGGCTGCTCGAATCCAGTCAGAATGTCTCGATTGGCCCTTCAAAGAGTCTGGACATAATTCCGAGCACTGCTGAATCACATAAAAATATGGCTAGTTGCCGCCGGGACATCAGCTGGCATTGGGGAATCAGCTGTTCAACATTATGTAATGCTGCCAATGTGATTTTCTTCAGTCCCGCTGATTCTGCTAAATTCCTGCTGGTTCCGGATAAGTGTGACTGGGGTATTATGCATGCTTATCATATATGATCATCTGCAAAATGTTGAAACACTACATTATTGCATATAGCATAAAGACAGCATATCAAATGCTGAAACTAAAAAATTTTGTGGTATTGTCCCAGCAACAAGTTTCAGAAAAATTGAACCAGAGTCATTTTTACCACTTTGTTGCATCACTTCTTTTTAATGTAAGTGTTGGGTGGTGAGGAGACAAATTCCTATCATTTTAAAAGTGCAGTGTGTTCCCATTCTTTGCTTAACATATATTTTCAGCTGCTCAACAGTTTGGCATCTAACAGGCCATATGGTATGCTTTTTAATGCACTAAACTTGGGTGACAGGTCAGAACTACAGGCAGACCGGTTTAGAGACCAGACTCTTTTCCTACAGAGGCATGTTAGTGGAATATATGCAAAATGTAGCCATGTACTATGCTGCCTGGCCAAAAAAAAAAGTCATCACCAAAAAAAAAAAGTCACACACTCTAATCCAGTATTTGGTTGGACGCCTTTAGCTTTTTATTACGGCACAAATTCGCTGTGACATTGTTTCGATAAGCTTCTGCAATGTCACAAGATTTATTTCCATCCAGTGTTGCATTAATTTTTCACCA